>JAJOHG010000152.1:0-60933 GCA_021029095.1 Phellopilus nigrolimitatus
ACCATCGAGAGTGGTTGAGATAGGCCCGCGAGGTCTTTGGGGCAAGATGAAGTTGGACTCGGCGCGGTGTGGGGGCCAAATGGTACATAAGGGGATTGCGCGGCGCCGCTCGGCATGGAAGGACCCGAGCAGCTGATGCCCTCATCCTGCATAGAAGCGAGTCTGTGAGAGCTGAAAGAGACATAAAAGTAGAGCAGCGCTTACCAGGCCAGAAATTTGAGTTGCTAGGCGCCCAGGAATGGGCATGGCGAGCGGAAGTTGGTCAGGTCCTTGAAGCTCGGAGTAGAGGACACGAGTATTGCCGCTCGGCTGCAGTCCTTCGCCATAGCAGGAGAATTCCTGTGGATTGCGATAGCCAAGCGCTGTTGTGCCGACGTCGCGGCACGGGATGTATAGGTCTCTGGAGGGATCCTACAGGAGACGAATGAGTCAGACATCGACCAGTAGAAAATATGAAACTTGCGTACGGAAGTGTTCTCTCGGTTTAAAGGAGCGTTGTTCGACATAGTGAAATCTTGCTGTTGAAGGTCGAATGCTCCAAAAGTTCCGAAAAAAGGTGGGTGTTGGTCAAGGGACCAGTACTGCTGAGACATCTAGACTAGAGCTAGAGGATGCTGAGGAGGACGACAAACAGCGAGTGTAGTGAGCGAGTAAGCATTTATTCTGCCATAGGACCTGGTTGTACAGGCATGGCGAAAACATGTGCTGCCGCGAACTCTGTACTTTTAGGTTCTTTGGTCGGCGAAAAGACAGAGACAGGGCAAGGAGTGAGACTTCGCGTAGAGCTTTCTGTTGGACCCATTAATTTTCCTTACACGAATTAACTCCCTTCGTGTTCGCCGACAAGATTTTGCGCCTGAAAATGACCTGTGCTTAGGGAAACAGTCGGAAAACATGAGGCGCCAGTAAGCGCCCGAAGAGTTTCCAGACAATCCCAAAGACGAGGTACATTTCATGACGGCGCATCGCCACATCGTCTCCATTCGGTCAGTATCACGAGTCGACAGTACGACCTGTAATTTCTGGCACACCAGCGCGATATGGTACGGTAAAAAAATACAGGACGGCCGTAATCTGTAATTAGGAACACGGTGCGGAGCCCCTATGCTATGCAGTAGGTAAGCCTGTGGTGCCTATGTATAAGCCGTTGAACTCAATCACAAAACTACACGACCCGCGCGCAGAAGGTTATTACCCTTGAGTTTCGCCTTGAACTCGGTCTTCTCTAATGCGGGACACGGCGGTGTACGCGTCGTTGGGTCCATCTTCTCGGCCAGTCCAAGGTGTAATTAAATTAACTTCTCTGATACTTCTACCTATATGCCAGCATCATTTTGTTGCACACCCACAATTTTCTAGAGTAAATCATGTATGAACTTTATCCTTCGTGTACATATGAAAACATACAGAAAAAACATACAGAAAAACTATCGATCCACGCCACGGAGATAATGGGCTTCAAGATGCTCTCCCCTTACTCTCCGAGTACGGCGGCGCTGCGAACACGCCCGTGCCCATGTAAATGCCGCAAGCAGAGCGTGCTGTGCCTGCTGCTCCGCACACTAGCTGACGACGCGCGGAGAAGATGTGTGGACGGCTGGCCGTGGTACCAATACGCACCCAAGCCTTTGCCAACGAGGAGCGCACTGGACGGCGCCTTGCTCGAGCCCGAGATAGGACTCGGAGGCATCGACGAGCAGGAGCTCAGAGAAGAATTTGAAGACGCGTTGCTGAAGTGTGAGCGCAGCTCACTCCCGAATCTAGAGAGGTACAGGTACACGTTTGCGTTTGCGCAGGGGCTGCTCGTGGGTTGCTCGCGGGAAACGTGCTTGCACTGCTCGGAGCAGGCGCACGTAGATGCTGTTGGTTGGGCTGGCATGGCGACGCGACTAGAGAGTTGTATGCGATACGTGTCGAGCGTCTTGACCGCCTGGTTCTGACGTGTCTGATGAGCTTGATTCCATGTCCCATTTCATTGGGACCGCACCGCGTTCAACTTGCTTTAGGTCTTGAGCGTGAACCATTTCATGCCCCGCAGTTCCATTGAGATGGCAAGACCTGTCCCGTAAGGAAACTGCAGGCTGTTCTGCTGCTTCTGGGCGTTTCCAGCACCGAGGATCTTGCTCGCCGGGGATTCATGTTTTCATTTGCCTTGTCCACCTAAGAGTGCGCATGAGCCCCCAGGATGAGCGCAGTGTGCACGTGTATGTTACCGGATGCAGGTGGATGCAAGCGGAGGATGGCAGTAGAAGAGGTGGACGCTGGTGACGGCGATAACAATATTTTGATGGCTTTATATCAAATCCTGAGCTTTGAATCGATGCGGGAAGGGTTTCCCGGTGAAAAACCCGCATGTCGAATCGGCGCCCGAATCGGCACCCACGGCATACCCAGCACAGGCTGCCGTGATCGGACTTCGCCGGCGTTCCCTTGCTATTCGGCGGGCGATGGTCGGCGAAGCGCGCCCCGAGCTCATGCTACCGGATAACATGGGAGCAAACGTAGTGGAGGAACCTCGTGCGTAGCGTAGACGAACCTATGTAGATAAAGTCGAAAACATGTTCTCCTTCATCAGCAGAACTATTTTCAGCTTAAGCTGAGACAACATGCATTAGAGTGCTTACGTGCCCTTATTTATGTCTTACGAACTTGAAATACGGGCACTAAGCGGCGGTAAGAAGGCTAAGCACTCAAATTCTCGTGCTGTGCGCGTGAAGAACGGCATGTGATGCCACCCTCCATACCAGAGTGGTGGAAAGAAGCTCGTACGGCTGTGGCCGTGGACTGATTTTAGAGTAGTGTGAAGGGTCATCTGAGGAGCACGGGTAATTGGGCATGCTGGCCGAATGCGAAGGCGATGGAAAGCTTGGACAGTGTAGATCGATAACCACCCCTTCTACAATGCTCATTGAGGGAGACGGCACCGAGCTCCCAATACTTGATGCCCTAGCTTCTGGTAAGCACTTGTTTTGGTGTCGGCACATCGTACCTGTAGAGCAGAGCTTTGAGGCCGCAAGTTTTCGAGATTTGAATGTGAGGACACGCGGCTTCACGCAGAAGGCTGGCAGCGGGCCAGTATGTCAAGCGAAAGATAAAGAAGATACGTAACGTGATGGGAACACCGTTGAGTAGCTAAGCGAGTAATACTGATAGACTAATAGTATTTGGTGTCTGTTTATCTCCCCCGATCCCGGAACCAAGTTACTTTCCCATCACCTTAAGATTGAAGTTGCTTCATTCTTGGCCTCGGTCGAAGCAGTTTTCAGTGCATAGCACCGTTTATTTCGCATTGAGTACATGAGAAAATACTCTCCAGTAACAACGCGCCGACACTGAGACAGGGATACGGGGTGACATATAAGCAGTTGGGAATGGCTTTGGTATCTCCACAAATACCCTATGCGTTGCCGTCAAAACCGGCGTATCGATTCTCTCTGCATTGCTTTCCTGCATCTCGATCAATCCGTTCCCTAGCTTGAATGACCTCGACTTAAGATCAACCACGGGAGCGTGCAGTCAAGCAGCATAGTACTTTCGAAGTCACCCCACAGCTGATGTCTAATACCAAGAGGCCTCAGCCCGCAACGACGCGCAACATGCCTTGTAGAACATGCACAAGAAGGTCAGGCCGTGTTTTTTGCGTTCCTCGAGATCGAGAGGCTAATTTTGCAACCATTTAGTGCAATATATTGCCGCCATACTCGTCTGGAAACTGCGAATTTTGTGCTCAGGCACAGATAACTTGCCGCCCTCACAAGTTGAGGAAGATCAGGGAGAAGATTGCTCGAGCGAAACTGGTACAACATTCTCCACAGTTTGGAAGTGCATCCGACGTCTTGCAGGTGAGCGCAAAGCATATCATCGGACCCCGACAATAAAAATAGCCGAAGTTATCCAGCCACAGAATACTTGTACGACCGGATCTCCTGCTATCGATGTCATCGCTTAGACCTCAAGCGATGACACTGCAGTAGTCGTACTTCACCCAGAGTTATCCAGCCTTGTCGCTGATGTGATTAAGCATGTTGAGCTTTGCTGCGATCATCTCCAGGAACGACACGAGCTTGGAGCGGCACGAGTAGGAAAGAACAATAATCGCCGGCGGCAGATGAGTGGACGGGCTGTATAAGGTTTGCACTGCTACACCGTCCTCGAGGATACTTAAATTTTCCCGGGGTGACCGTGAGGTCCTGTCCCTTTGTTCATGAAACTTTATTTTACTAACTCACGTTTTGCACGAACTGACCTGGTTCCAACAGATTCGGCCGTTTTATTTTTCAACGTTGCCTCTCATGTCCTTCTCGAGATGCACTGCGTGCTGCGAGTTTTGTTCGCCCGTCGCGGAGAATTTTCGAAGGCGCTAAAATCTGAAATTTCAGTCTTAGTCCCTTGCAAATCTTTCTGAAATCGGCATCGACACGAGTTCGCTAGCAACAACGACGCACTGCATATTGAGTTATTAGGCATTCTGAGTTCTTGCATCAACTGAAAGTCGCTTATTTTCACGTGCTAACGTCTACAGAGATTGCACGGGTTGCGGCTTGTGGCCTTCTGCGACTTCCGAGGTTACTGCTCGATAGGGTGACAGACGAAACTCCCAGACCAAAGTTTTCGTGCTGTGAGCGGTCGCTCGCATGCGAAGGACGGCGCATGATGCCATCTCCATACGAAAAGTGGTAGAAGCAAGCTCGCGTGGCTATGGCGGTGGACGGATTTTAGGTATTGTGAAGGGTCTCTGAGAAGTGCGCGTGATTGGGTACGCTGATCGTACGCGAAGGCGATGGAAGGCTTGGATGATGTTAATCGGTAGCTAAATTCTGTGCATATGTGGATGAGAAGCAGATTAAGAGCAGGTCATCCAACAGACAAAAATAGAACCCCTCCAGATAAGTCTGTGTTGTCGGGGTGTTATGAACCGATGTTTCTAAAGGGTGAATACACCGACCGGGAGCCTGAAGTTGAGCGTCAATGCGTTCTCCGCCGCCGTTCTGTGGCTCGCCCTGGAGGCTAGCGAACTCGAAGAGAAGATCGCCGACGTGCTGAAGCAAGTCAAGGTCTACCCATGCGACACTGAGAAGGAGGAAAAACTGGTAGAAATCGCCAACAAAATGTTCAAGCATGCGGCTGAAAATAAGTATAAATTTCCAGCGGAGCGTGGACACCATCTTCCGTGAGCATACGTGGAGCGAGCGAGCGAGCATTTATTCCGCCATAGGACTAGATGCCGCGAGGTCTGTGCTTGTGGCTCCGTATCGGTGGAAAATATGCTGAAGAACAATCTTTAAAAGCTCAAGTTAATTTGATATCAGGAGAAAATAAGATCTCCGCTTCAATCCGGTTCCTCAGGCTTATAGTATCCCTTCAACTCGCAGACCCATTGCCAATAATGCAACAAAAAAGACGGCGACCTTGCTGGAGCATTCCATGTCGACACAAGGCGTCCAGGAACAAGACGATGGACTCGTTTAGCTTGGTCATTACTATCAGCTTCGAAAAAAAAAGTGTTGCAGGCTGGAAAGACCTCATCGAGGTCGTGCCGTACCGTAATGCTCCTTCAGAAGCACATTTACGGGCCGTATCGTATACGCGGTTGGGCTATACGACCGTATCCTTATACGGTACGGCGCGGAGCCCTAGACGAGACACCGAAGAATTATGCTGAGAAATAGACGTGGGCGAGAGCCGGGCGTCAGAATCACGAAGATATGAGAGAGCTTACATATCCCTACTTCTTCTGGAACTCGCACTTCTTACATTGCTCGCAGAGAGAACTGAATTCGTCAGCGACAACGACACACTGTATAACGAGTTTTTAGGCATTGTGATTTCTTGCATCAAATTAAAGCTGCTTACTCTCACGTGCCAACGTTTACAGCTAAGGCACGGGTTGCGGTTTGTGGCCTTTTACAACTTCCGTGGCTGTCGCTCGACAGCGCTCGGGGGATCAACGGCGATGGAGGAAGCTCATAGACTAAACTTTTCGTACCGTGAGCGCCCGCCCTCATGCGAATGACCGCGCGTGATGCCCTTCTCCATACCAGGAGTGGTGGAAACAAGCTTGCGCGGCTGTGGTGGTGGGCTAATTTTAGAGCTGTGCGAAGAATCGTCTGGGGGACGCGGGTGATTGGGTAGGTTGGCCGGGTGCGAAGGCGGTGGGAGGCTTGGGCGATGCTGATCGATAGCCAAGTCCTGTGCATATGTGGATAAGAAGCAGGTTAGAAGCAGGTCGTTCAGTATACAAAAATATAATCGCACCAGATCAGAAGTCTGTGTTGTCGGATGGTCATGAGTTGGTGTTCCTATAGGATAAACACGACAACCGGTAGCCTGAGATTGAGCGTTCGTGCTCGTTCGAGGATAGGCAATGCGTTCTTTGCCGCTGTTCCGTGGCATCTCCTCCACAGAATCTTAGAATGGTGCCCGAAATGAGGCGATGAAAGAAACGGTAGATGATCACAGGAGCCGTTGTGTCAGTCTCATGTCTGAAAAAAAAAAAAAAAAAAAAAAAAAAAAAAAAAAAAAAAAAAAAAAAAAACAGGAATCGTAACATGCCATGCGTAGCAGTAGCCCACAACCAAAGGATTTGTGAGAGGTAGGATTCGGAACGAAGCGGAATTGGTACTGTCAATGCGGCTTCGATGAATAAACAACTCGGACAGTGGGATTGCGATTCCTGGCTCGGGTTTATAGCAGCACTTCAACTTACCGATCCATTTCCAACAATGCAATACAATAAGACGGTTTGCCTGCAGGAGCGTTCCACGTCGAGGGCGTCCGGGCGCAAGAAAAACGGCTCGACGCCGACCTTGCCGACTTGCCGGACACGTTGCATCCATCACACTTGCAGCTATGCAGGAGACAGGACACGAGCAGGAGGAGGAAAAAGCCGACGCAGGCCGCTCCATCAGGAAATACCTACCCTGTAAAATCGCTTCAAATCCCGTAAAATCCCGTAAAATCCGTAAAATCCATTCGAAATTTTGAGGATTTTACGATTTTACGATTTTACGATTTTGATGACCCCCCCTGTCGATTTTACGGATTTTATGAATTTGAACTGATTTGATACGATTTGACAAGGATTTGATATGATTTGAAGCAAAAGGACTGTATTTTAACGTAGCTTTAATAATTTGAAGCAATATTTCCCATCTTTTTGATCGCATTTGCATGCTTTTGATGCGGTTTGCATGCTTTTTACAGTTTTTTACGTGCTTTTTACAGGTTTTGAGTGCTTTTTACAGTTTAATTCTGAAGAATTACAGGAATTTTAGCTCGCATCACACCGGCATTACAGTGAAGCATATAATATTTGAGAACCATTAAAAGAAACATAAAGTATACGAAGAGTAGGTACCTAAAAGCCAATAAAAAGACTGTAATAGAGGGTTAATCGTGCTGAAGGAATGTCGTGAGTCATATATACAGCTCGTCCAGAGCAAGTCTGGCAAAGTCACTCTTGATGTCTAGCAAGACGCCGCGAAGCACAACAATTGCCTCCGCACCATCCGTTCACTCATCAACAACGGGGTCCGTACTGCATCTGAATGAGGTGAGTGGTGTCTGCGTTTGACTGTCGTGCATGCGGGGCCGCGAGTATTCACCGAGACAGGCGCACAGGCGCGAGGGTGCACACTCGGGGTGAACCCGAGCGGCAAACAGCGCTGCGTCGACGTCGCCGTTCATGCGGCACGTCCGAAGCTGCGTAGTCCTCCCAGTCGAGTGATTCAGCGTAGTTGTAGATCATGTTCTCCGGATCATCGGCGGGGCTTTAGACGCGCTCTAGTACTGGTCCGGCTGCATTGGGACGTATATATTCGCAATATCCGCCCGCCCGCGATCGATCGCGTCAAACGACGATGCAGGTTGTTGTTGTTGTTGTTGTTGTTGTTGTTGTTGTTGCTGCTGCTGCGCATAAGAGCTTCCGTAGCGAGCAACCACCAGGTGCGGGATTCCCTGCATACGCTTGCAGCGGGCTTGAGAGGCTCGCAGAGTTCGTCGCACCGTATAATGATTGCGATGCCTGGTCCCCACGAGCGGCGGACCGGACGTTCGATAGGACAACCTCCCGTCTTTCCGACGGATCATCTACGACGATATTGGCAGTGGGGTGGTACGACTGGGACAGTGACGATGGCTGAGCAGGATACCGATGTGCTGTACGGGGCTGATTCCAGGTAGCCAACCCTGCAGCAGCAAGTTCGGCCTGCTGTTGCAGATATTCCAACTGCGGATATGGTTGAGACGCAGCCGCCTTGCCAGCCTGACATCTCTCCCACTCTCGCATGGCATCGTCCCGGTTGAGCACTGGCGTAAGAGCATTTCGCCCGGAGATGACATCATGGTTCATGTGCTGAAGACGAGCCAACGCAGGAGGGATGGCGTCCATATTGTTTATTGTGTTTGCACGAGCTCGGGAATTCGGGTAGTATGTACTCGAAGGCGGATTCGGCTGTGCGTTCAGATCTTTAAAATCAATTAGAAATGTTTTCCGATTCTTGCGACTCATAAGATCATTGCATCAAAGACACTCACTTCCAGGATTTTGATGGCCCAATGACGCATGATTCACAGATGAATGCTGCATCTGCTGAAGCGGCAGGTTATAGTGCTGTGCATCCTGCCGATGCCACTGCGATGCTGCCTGCGCCTGCTGTTGAGGCTGTTGCGGTGAGACATACGGGTTGCAGTACGCGCGATGCGGCCTGCGACGCGGCCTGCTGCTGAGCAGTGTAAGCCTGATGCTGCGCGAGATGCTGGTTGTACGACGCAGCGTCCTGATACGCGCGCTGTCCTTTCGGCTGTTGCGGAACCAAACCCCCGTACAGCCGCTTCGGGTCATTCGGTGGAGTAATAGACCGCGTAGCAGCGGCTGCTGCTGTCGCGGCGCTGTTTAAGTGACTCGGTGGTTGAAGACGAGTTTAGCTCCAAAGCGAAATAAAAACGATAGGAGGAAGATGACATACTACAAAAGGCTTCACACACTTCTCGCCTGTAATGAAAGGATGTATACGGGCTTGCTGCGGCGTCCAACGCTGAATAGGATCCAAATTCAGCAAGCCCTGGCAGAAGTCGATGAACGCCGCACGGTTATTAAGTTCTACTCCAGAAGGTACAAAGTCAGGCGATTACCGTCATCGTCATACGGCGATAAGCAAAGACAGACCTTTCTCCATTTCAGGACCAGGTGACAAAGTATCCATCGGGTGATAATGGGTATAATTGGAATACTTCTTTGGCCCGCAAACGGTGACCCCAGAGGCGAAGTACCCTTCGAGGACGCCTGCTGCTGGGCAACAGGCGGCTGATATGGTGGTGCGCTCGGCGTTTCAGTTGGACTTGAGTTCTGATACACGGTTGAAGTGGGAAAGTCTGCAGTCGCAGCAGTCTGCGCTGACATCTGCTGAAGCTGAGAGTAAGGGTCGAGCAAAGGCGTAGTACCCAGTCCTGTCTGTTGTCGCGGACTCCTAGTTGCCGAAAAGCTCTCATCAAGCTTCTGCGCTGCAGTTGTGTGCCATCGAACATAGTCAGGAGTCCCAGAAAGATGATCGTCTTGATATGGGTCAGAGCAATCGACAGGCTGGCCACGTTCGAATTGGCCCAATGGCCGGTCAGCTATGGCTGTTGAGGAGACGCATATGAGACATTGGGTGAGTAGAACGACTGAGAGATATGCAAGCGGCCGATGTAGCTGGACCCGGTCGGTCGTGTTCCCGTGCGCGCTGTTGTTCATAAACGACGCACTCCAAGTTGTCCGTCATACGATGTTGATTTCGCCGCGATGAAAATCCACCACTGCCTATGCCTGTTGCGCAGCATCAACAACAGATCCACCCAGATACGCACAATGCAAAAGGTATGCCCGACCAGTCGATAAGTTCCGATCGTGGACAAGAGTGAGGTCAATACGGAGCAAGGGAATAACTTTTCGAGGTGATGACGCGGCCTTTGTCTAATTCAGGGCCGGCTTAAATGGACTTGAAGACCTGGAGAACACTTTGAATACCTGTCCTTCGTATGCTATAAACAATAATTTGACCCCTTATAAAGGTATTATGGTGTAGTGGTTATGATCTGGTCATGTTATGCGACTAGGTTGGCTGTTCAATTCACGTGTTGCGCATATTTTTTCAACTTAAATAAACACACCATTTGACTTGTGCATAATTTCCGCATTCGAGAATTTGACGGATTTTGACGGATTTGACGGATTTTGACGGATTTGACGGATTTGACAGAATTGACGGATTTGAAGAAAGTTACTGTATTTAATAATTTGAAGGATTTGAAGAATCAGAAAACTCGGCGCTAAAAAACCTGTAAAAAAATAAGGTGAAAATTTGAAAGGATTTGAAAGGATTTGAAAGGATTTGAAGGGATTTGAGTGATTTGACGCGATTTGACGCGATTTGACGCGATTTGACGCGATTTGACAGGGTAGGCTTTTCCTGATGTCGGATCGTGACATCGGAGTCCAGACGACGAGGCTGATAGTCAGCGGGCGCTTTTCCTTATTACTCGTGGTACGCCGCCGAAAACTAGCGTGCAGCAACGAGCAACCTTAGAGACCAGGAGCGGTCGTGGCCACCGTCGGCATCGTTGTCGCCATGCTGCTGCTGGCTGAGGGGCGACGACGGGGTTGACGCCATCCAGTTTCGAATCAAAGCCACTGAAAAACGTCGGCGCTTGAAGTACGAAAGCGGCGATGACATCTGCGAGCGCGCCTGCGATTATTTCCATTGTGGTATCCCGCGCACTCAAGGCGAACGTTTGACTCGGATCAGATTGCGATTTGTGGCATCTTGCGACTTCCGAGGCTGCTGCCCGATAGGTCCCGCGGGCTCAATGGCAATGGAGAAAACCCCCTGACCAAAGTTCTCGTGCTGTGGGCGCCCACTCGCATGTGAAGCCCAGCGCGCGATACTCTCTCTCATACCAAAGGTGGTGGAATCAGGCTCACGAGGTTGTGGCGGTGGACTGATTTCAAAGTCGTGCGAAGAGTCAATTGAGGAGCGCAGGTAATTGGGTATGCTGGCCGGATACGAAGGCGATGGAAAGCTTGGACTATGTTGATCGATAGCCAAGAGCTGTGGATATGTGGATGAGAAGCAGATCGTTCGACAGACAAGAATAAAACCCCACCAGATCAGAAGTCTGTGTTGGCGGGGATTCATGGGCTGATGTCCCCAAAGGATACGTACGGCTACCGGGAGCCTGGAATTGAGTGTCCGTGTTCATTCGAGGATAGACAATGCGTCCTCCGCCGCCGTTCGGTGGCATCTCCTCCCCAGAATGATACAATGGTCTCCCGTAATGAGGCGATGAGAAAATCAGCAGATGATTTCCAAGGGCTGTTGTGTTGATCTCGTGTCTGACAGTCAAACTGGAAGGATCCTGCACCCAGTGAATGAGTCATGAATCATCTAGCAAAAAATGAGGATTCCACGCACAAAATAATTTAACGGGTTATGTGCAGTCCAGTTCGCCTGGCGGGAATCGGGCGTCGCGGCGGAACCTGCCAGATCGAAATGCTCGTGTCGTGGGTGACCGCTACCAGGTGCTCGCGAGCGGGAGAGCTCGTTGGTCCCACCGTCTAGAGTTAATGAGATAGGCCCACGAGGTCTCGGAGGCAAGATCAAGTTGGACTCAGTGCTGTGTGGGGGACCAAATGGTAGATAAGAGGATTGCGCGGCGCCAATCGGCAAGGAATGTCCTGAGCAGCTAATGCCCTCATCCTGCAGAGAAGAGGATCTGTCAGAACTGTCAGATGCACAGAAGTAGAGTAGCGCCTACAGATCTAGAGACGTGAGTTATTGGGCGGTGAGGAACGGGCATGAGCAGCGGATGGTGGCCAGGTCCTTGAAGATTGCCGCTCGTCTGCAGTCCTTCGCTATAGCGAAAGAACCCTTGCGGTGCGCGATGTTCAAGCGCTGTTGTGTCGACGTCGCGGTTTGGGATGTATGAGCCTCCGGCGGGTTCCTACATGAGACGAATGAGCCAGGCATCGACCAGATAGAAATATGAGATTTACGTACAGAAATGTTCTCTCGGTCAAGAGGAGCATCGATCGACATAGTGAGATCAGGCTGTTGAAGGTCGAATGCTCCAGAAGCCCCGAAAAAAGGTGGGTGTTGGTCAAGAGGCCACTTCTGCTGAGACATCTGGACTAGAGAATGCTGAGATGAAAGCAAAGGATGACTGATATAAGTAGTGGGTGAGCATTTATATCCGACGAGATGTTTGCTCTCCTTGCTGCCCTGACACAGTTGCCCAGAACTGACGCTCAAACGAAGCAAAGGCATGGGCTACGGTGAAAGCTATATATTTGAGTTCATTCATCGGTGATTTGTTTGCAGAGCACAGAAGTAGCGTTCACAACGAGATCTGCACTCCCAGTAGGGGAGCTCTGAGTCTGCGAGATGATCGGCCTCAGGAAAGACGAGCTCAATGATACTTGCTCCATGACATAAGCTGACTTTGCGGAGTGGACTGTCGTCGGTCGCCGGTGTTTGCAGTCACCGGAGCCGCTGTACCGAGCTCGTTGTCGGCGACGACAAGCTTGACCATCTCTCTTATTTCTTGACCATCTCACTTCGGGTCTTCTGCATTAGATAGATATTATCTTAGACACTTATAATTTGAAGTCAAAACATATCTACATGTGTTCTATCTAGACGTGAATATGTTGGTCGGGACAGCCTTGCTTCCCTGATTGCTTTATTGGGCTGGAGAAAGAATCGTACTCGAGCTTCGGGAAGCACAAGGACAAGGTTAATTGGATTTGATAGGAAGCACGTGGCTGTGGATGTGGCTGGGGAAACAGGATAGTTTTGAAACTGTTCCGAGAAAGGTCAGGGTCCCTCAGTGTTGGAATTTCTGCGAACCCTCAAAAACTGTTTCGGGGTAACGGACATATCGGGTAGATTAGTAAGCAAGTAGCATATAGGCTGACGGTCTGTATCTTGCAATCTATCGCGTTTGCCCACGGCCCACCACCGCCAACGGGACAAACGGAACCCACTGTGCGCGACTGCTGGCGACCTCGCCCCTCGTATTTCAACACTCAGCGCGTGGCTCCCTTCTGTTTGTATCCCACACCTATATAGGGAGAACTCACCCTTCGCTAGTCCAAGCCCTTGCCACTCCCGCTCCCGTTCCGTGCTCCCCCTCCCTCCGTCCTCAAGCACCGACGACGACGACCTCCACGACGGCCGCTCTCCGACGCTGACGTCCCGCCCTACCCCCGCCCGTAGTATCAATAGCCTCCGTGCAAGGTCCCCAGGTCCCCAGGTCCCCAGACCTCACTCGTCCTTCCGCAGAGTACACCGAGCTAACTACGCCCTCCAGCACAAGCCATCGGTGCGCATCCAACAGGGAAAAACTGTGTATAATGTGTTGAGAATAATAAAGTAAAGTAATGCTAGTTTTCGACGACAGGCACAAGCGCAGGAGCAGGAGCAGTTGCTGCGGGTACCAGCGGGCTCCATGTCCGAGAATTTGCGTCCTAACCCTCAAAGTTTTACTCCCCAGTTACAATGTAAAAGAACATATTCAGCATCTGGAAGGGTGGACTGTGAGGTCGCGCGAGAAAGAGTGTCTTTAGGACGTGATGTATTATGTGTGTTTTTCTGGATCATTTTTGTACCTTTCCGTACTATCTGACTCGGTTCTCCTTCTATGATGTTCTTAAAGAGTGTGTCCGGGATTCTATACATGTGTAAATATGCCTGTTTTGTCAGATTAATCATTGCTTTACAAGTTCTGCATCTATAAAAGCTTTTCGAACTTTAAGATTTGATGAGATGTGGCTAGGTACTTAGATTCCGTTTAGTAACACAAAAAGTCCCACGAATACAAAATCTAGGTGATTACACTCGACATCGACATGCTCGACTGTCCTTGTACCGCCGTCGTCAGTACCCCCACGCGTCCTCCTCTGAATGGCGGCCGACAAAGCGCCTGCAGCCGCCGCTGCCGCCACCCGCAGATGACCACAGACGCGCCGCGCGACAGCTGCTCGACGGCAAGGCGCTCAAGAAGACGCGGGACGGTCGACTACAGCGGGAGCATGGGGCTGCGGATGCTGGGCCGCAAGGCGTGGCCGAGCGCGCCGTCCATCGTTGGCGGGCAACGCGTCGACGTCGCTGACGACCATTTTCGTGCGGGGAACAAGATCCACGGCCCCGTGAACTGCGTCGCGTGGACGCCCGAGGGCCGCCGCGTACTCACGGGCTCGACGAGCGGCGAGTTCATACTCTGGAATGGGCTTACGTTCAACTTCGAGACTATCCTGCAGGCGCACGACACCGCTGCCTCTCGTTCTCTCCTTCACAGATTCATTTCTCTGTCTATTCACATTAGCTCTCTCGGCGATGCAGCAGCAATCTGACGTTCGCCTAACGCGAATTTTGCTCACGGAGTCTGCAAGCCCCCAGCTTGTCTCCTTGGCTATAACGCCGATACCTTGTGACTCAGAAAACTGCGCAAAGGCCGACATTGTCGCCGCTATCGTGCGGTTCGCTCATGTACGTTCCGTTTTCATTTATTTACGATACCATAGTGAATGTTTGAAATCCTCAAATGTGCAGTTCTACGCGCACGGGGCACGTCGTGGATAATGAACATGATGGAGTGCATCGCCGAGAACCACGAGCGCCGCCGCAAGATTGATATGCTTCTGAGTTCTAGTACGTTCCTCTCCCTCCCCACGTCTCTTCCTCCGTCTCATCTGACTCCCCACCGCCCAGAAAATAAATTGAGAGCCGCTTGATCTGCGGGCTGGACGACGCGGCGGCGTGGCCGATCCAGGGTCTCATGCGCCATTTCCGGCCGGAGGTCGAGGCGCGCAACGACGCATTCCGCGCGCGGGAGAGCCCCGTGCTGTTCCATGGGCGCATGGTCGGTGAGGTAGACCCCGCGCTCGCGCTGCCGGACAACATAGGCGCGAACTTGATGGAGGAGCCCCGAACGTAACGTAGACGAATTTATGTAGATAAAGTCTAATTTTTTTTCTCTTTCTCTGCTGAGGTGTTCAGCGGATAGCACGGGATAACCGCCGGCCATGGTATGACGTCCCGATACGAAGAAAAACAATGTTGGTTTACTAAACTTTAATTCATTATGCGCTGAATTATTCGCTCCCGAAGCTAACCGTGCAAATTCGACAAGAGTTATCCTGTGCGCCGACCTGACGCAATACAACAAGATCTGTTGTTTTGCCGTGACAGATGACCAGAAGAAGAGGATAGATCGTACCAGACGAGCGACATGGGAAGCAGATACAGCGACGAGATACCGAAGATTTATGCTGAGGAAAGTAGACGTGGGTGAGAGCCGGAACGCGAGATCGAAGTAAAACGAGTCCTGCGGCGGGTGTCAGAATCACGAAGATACCACAGTCATTCGAGAAAGGGCTTACATATCCCTACTTCTTCGAGTACTTGCACATGACACGCCTCTTCTTACATTTCTCGCAGAGGGGACCGAAGTTGCTGGCGACAATGACGCACTGCATAATGAGTTATTAGGCATTGTGATTTCTTGCATCAAATGAAAGTTGCTTACTCTCTCATGCCTGCGTTTGCAGATTTTGCACGGATTGCGATTTATGACATTTCGCGACTTCTGAGGCTGCTGCCCGGTAGGGCCCGCGGCCTCAATGGCAATGGATAAATCTCCCTGAACAAAGTTCTCGTGCTGTGGGCACCCACTCGCATGTGAAGCCCAGCGAGCGATGCTCTCCTCCATACCAAAGATGGTGGAGTCAGGCTCACGAGGTCGTGGTGGTGAGCTGCAGTCGTCCGAAGAGTCGACTGAGGAGAGCGGGTAACTGGGTGTGCTGGCCGGATACGATAGCGATGTGAAGCTTGGACTATGTTGCTCGATAACCAAGAGCTGTAGATATGTGCATGAGAAGCAGGTCGTTAGACAGACAAAAATAGAACCCCACCAGATCAGAAGTTTGTGTTATCCTGGGGTCATGAGCTGATGTCCCCAAAGCATAAGCACGACGACCGGTAGTCTGAAGCTGGGCGCTCGTGCTCATTCGAGGATAGACAATGCATTCTTCGCTGCCGTTCGGTGGTATCTCCTCCCCAGAATGATAATATAATGTCCCGTAAGGAGGCGATGAGAGAAACGGCAGACGATTCTCAGGAGCCGTTGTGTCGACTTCGTGTCTGATAGTTCGATAGATCAAATTAGGAGGATCCTGCGCTCGATGAATGCGCTCGATGAATGAGTCAAAAATCATGTAACGAAAAACGAGAATTGCACGCACAAAAGGATTTTCCTGGCTATGCGAATAATCACTTGGTGCAGGCCAGTTCACCTGGCGAGGGTCGGGCATCGCGGCGAAATCTGCCAGATCGAAATGCTCGTGTCGTGGACGGCCGCTGCCAGGTGCTCGTGAGCGGGAGAGCTCGATGGTCCCACCATCGAGAATGGATGAGATAGGCCCGCGAGGTCTTGGGGGCAAGATGAAGTTGGGCTCGGTGTAGTGTGGAGGGCCAAACGATAGATAAGGGGGTTGCGCGGCGCCAATCAGCATGGAAGGTCCTGAGCGGCTGATGCCCTCATCCTGCAGAGAAGTGGGTCTGTGAGAACTGTCAGAGACACAGAGATAGAGTGGCACCTACAGTAGTGCCTGTTGTTCTAGAAATGTGAGTTATTGGGCGATGAGGAGCGGGCATGATCTGCGAATCGTGGCTAGGTTCTTTATCATTGACGCTCGTCTGCAGTCCTTCACTATAGCGGGAGAATTCTTGTGGCGCGCGATATTGAAGCGCTGTTGTGTCGATGTCGCGGCTCGGGACGTATAAGTCTCTGGCGGGATTCTACATGAGACAAATGAGCCGGACATCGGTCAGATAGAAAATACAAGATTTGCATACAGAAAGTTTCTTTCGGTTAAGAGGAGCGGCGTTCGGCATAGTGAGATCTGGCTGCTGAAAGTCGAATGCTGCAGAGAATCGAAAAAAAGGTGGGCGTTGGTCGGGGGCCAGTTCTGCTGAGACATCTAGACTAGAGAACGCTGAAGATGAAAGCATAGGACGAATGATATAGTAGTGGGTGAGCAAGTATTTTGTTTCCGTCATAGGACCTCATCGCATAGGCGTGGCAAAAAAGCATGGCTGCTGCACTTGTGGTTCCAGTGGAAACATTCTGATCTTCAATAGCTCAAAATCGGACAACAGCCAAAGCCCTGCATTCATCCAGATAGCTAAAGTGTGCGTAACGTAGATCTCCGCATCGGGATCCGTCAGCGCCTATAACTCGCCGACCCATTGCCAATAATGCAACATAATAGGACACGGCACCTGCAGGAGCATTCCACGTTGATAGAGGGCGTGCGGGCGCAAGAAAGACGGCTTGACGCCGACCTCGTCGACTTGAACACACAGCCTTATCTTTACCTATTACCTCAAGAGAGAAATGCGGGATGGCTTGTCCAATTCATTGTAGCCTCATAGATCGGCATGCGATTGGTGCAGCCGGAAGGTTAAGATTCAAGTTGATGAGAACCCGGAACGTTTGAATTAAGAAGATTGGCGAGCTGTCGATTGTAAAAGATTCAAGGGTGAGGTCGGGCACGCCTTTCCACAATGTTGTGTGGCTCGTACAGTGTCAAGGTGGACGCGGCAGCAGAGGCGGATCAGCCTCGTAAAGATTTAAAAAAAAAGAAGCTTCCGTGCAAAGCAAAAGTGTTTGCTGAGTTTAAATTGTATGCGCGCCGGCTCGCTTCAACCCGGTGGTGCAATTTTTGCTATCGTCTTCTGAAATTCTATCGTTGCGCATGTTCTCCATTGTTTGCGCTCGATTGTTGGAGTCTGTGTGATGCTTCTGGACCATTCTCGGCGTCCTCGGATCCAGCTACCAGGTTTCTGGTGTGACGTCGATGTCAATCTACTATTATTCTATAATCTCATCTGCGCCTTCAAGTGCGTCTTCTCCCGTGTTCCGATGAAAGTGTCTGCGAATTCAAGTGCGTCCTCTCCCGTGTTTCAATGAAAGTGTCATGATCTCAGGCTAAACTGCAAATGTGCATGATAAATTATCTCTCTGCGACGTCGCGTTCGTTGGAGGGACGAGACCGATATGCAGGCATAGTGCGAGTGTCTACACACTTGCCCCTTGCCCCTTTTAATTTGCTCTGGGCAGCTTCGGCCATGCAGCGATTGAGGTTCAGACTCAGCATGATTCATCAATTCATTGAACAGGGGAATCAATAGAAGTGGACCCGTTGGCGAAGTTTGAGCTTGTTAGGCAAGCGTGCGGACGTCTCCTTTCGCCCTAATTGCATCCACGCAGTGTTCCGAGAGGTTGCCCTTTCTGTCACTTCCAGCTCGTTTACCTCGTTTCCGGCTCACAAAGTGCGCCTTTCCAGAGTCTTTTGCCCTTCTCTATTCACGACGATCATCAGCCTCGCAGTCTCTTACGCGTTTTGCGTTCTGCGTTCTGTGTTCTGTGTTCTGTGTTCTGCGTTCTCCTTCGCGGTAGCTAGACCGTGCGCGCTTCTGTTGACTCTTTAATCTTGATGTGATGTTCCGTGTTCCTTTCGTATTCAATTGGATCGGGTTGGATAGCCCTTACATACAGCGATGTTTTTGCACGCCTCGATGACACACTGCGAATCTATCGAGTCAACTGGATCCCCGATCCACTACTGGCCACCGCTATCCAGAGCTCCTGCCTTCTTCCGCAACTTCTCGGCCCTCCGCGCTGTTTAAGCTCCAGACTGGTCCGAAGCCGCGAATCAAGACAATATCGTCGAGCTCCCCGTCAGATTTGAAACTCTGATAGTATCGCCGCTGATGAACACTTGAGGATCTAGGGCGCGCGCGGTGTTCCATTGTATGCAAAACCGTCCTGTCGCATGCTTGCATTTCAAAGTTTGACTCTACCCTTTGTATCCTTCCACAGCTTTCTCGCGTTCCTCTCGTCCAACCGTCTGTCTCTCGACTCGTATGGCACCTGAACTGCCAATAGATATTCAACATCATCCGCCGCTGGATTATACAGAGCAATACCCTGTCTATACTAAGTCCGGCACGTCATCTGCCACTTCTTCTGGAGACGCGTAAGTCGCCGCAGCCAACGAACCCGCCAATTGTTCTACATCGCATCTTTTTTTTTTTTTTTTTTTTTTTTTGTTTGATGGGCAAAGAGAGGAAATCGCTGGACTGTTACCTACCAAGTACTGGGCATCAAACACCCCAATTCCCTTTGTGGGAGTGACGTGTTGATGCCGTCATTGTACCTGATAGGCCCTTGTGTGGGAGTTGCACCCACTAAAACCTAATTACTCTTATGCGCGGGAGTGAGAGGGGGATGTCAAGACATTTCCAATGGCTTTTAGGACTCGACTCTACCACCACATTTTACCCTCCGTACCGCAACTGATACTTAAGGATCATATCTTAACTTGAATTTTTTGTCGACCCCATTGCCAATGGAACCTTAACTCAAAGAAAAGACAGAGGACCCATATCAGCCCTATGCGCCCTGGTTTCTTGCTTCATGATGTTCTGGGACTGGTCACCATGCGGGGTTCTGCGAACTGGTCCCCGACGCGCTAATGCGCGAAGCCATATTTGCTATTAAAAGCATCGCAAATTCGCTCCGCTGACTTTTTAAGGCACAGCGCATTCCCGGAGTCGTTGGCCAGGGGGATTCATACCCCTGTTCACCCGTGCACCGCGTTGAGGTGACTCCCTGCCCGGGACATCGCATCTTTTTCGTCTTCGCCGCCTGACGCTTATGGCAGTATGTTGCCTTTTCTACTAAATCTCCTGTCTTCTCCTGTTCCTTTTTGTTTGCTTGTTGAAAATCGCTGCTTAATGCTTAATTCTCTGACGTGTCGATCTCTAGGCTTCTTGAGTCCGCCTCAGCTCACACAGGCGCAGGGACAATTGGTGCGATTGTCCTCAGTGATGCACCAATCTGCAAATTTTAAACCATGTACAAGCACAACATTCCACATCGTCCCTCCAATATGCGCTACAGCTGAGCACCCATCAGTCTCCGCACTCAGTGCTATCGTTCTGAAACTATGAAACGGGAGAGCTCAAGCTCGAGCTCGCGGCCCATCCCCCACGTTCCTTTCTCCTCTGTCGGAAGGCTCGCTAACCCCTGTCTCCGCTCCCGTGCACCAGGTTCGCCCGCGGTCTTTGGAAAGGAATGTCCCTGCACCCACGGCACTGGGCGGCGATGCCGCGCGAGGTGTATGCGGACTACCAGGGTGTCGGTGGGCACTTCGTGCACAGAACCCGAGGCATATGCACCGGCGGGTGTGAGAATTGCAGCTGCGAGCATTGCAGGCGTGCTCCGCAGTCCAAGCGCCGAACATAGTCAGGAAATGTCGAAGCACTAGTCCAATACGTCTCGCGTTCTTGAGTGCTTCTCTCTGTCCGTCTGCTTATTTGTCGAATATTCCTATGGGCATCGCGACGGAACGGGCTCGGCGGCGACCTAAGCCACGAGGCTAGTTTTGCATTTATGTTCATTCTTGTTGGGGTCGGCATACGTTGTACTCGTGAGAGAGGGAGGGAGGATATATTATTTTGATGATAATTTAGTCTCGAGACGAGCGCACAAGCCAGGGTGATGAACATGATGGACCGCTTCGTCGAGAACCACGGGCACCAGTGCGTGCTCTCGTACGCCCCTCTCCCCTACCACACCTCTTCCTCCATCTCATCTAACGCCCCACCGCCCAGAAAACAAATTGAGAGCCGCATGGACTACGCAGCGGCGTGACCGATCCAGGGACTCAGGCGCCACTCCAGCCGGAGGTCGAGGCGCGTGTCGCCGCATTCCGCGCGCGGAGCTGTTCGGCGGGCGGATGGTCGATGAGGAGGTGTGCACTGTGGGATTAACCACCGAGATGAATAAGTCCAAGCTCTAAATAAGGACGTATGACGTCCTGATACGACTTCTGCAAGCAAAATCAAAGTTGGTTTACTAGACCTGAATTCACTATGCCACAGGCAACTTCGTTTCCTGGTTGGCGTAATTTGTTCCTTTGACAGATGATAATAAAAAGAACTGATAGATCGTGCCAGACGATCGACATATAGCGACGAGACACCGAAAGCTTTTTATGCTGAGGAAAAGTAGACGTGGGTGAGAGGCGGAACGAGAGATCAAAGCAAGACGAGCCCTGCGCGGGTGTCAGAACCACAAAGAAGCTTCAGTCATACGGAAAAAAGCTTACATGACCCCTACTTCCTCGGGAACTCACACCTAAGACCCCTCCCTTTACATTGCTCGCAGAGGGGACCGAGTTCGTCAGCGACAACGACGCACTGCGTAACGAGTTTCTGAGAATTGTGATTTCTTGCATCAAATGGAAGTTGCTTACTCTCACGTGCCAATTTCTACAAAGAGAGCACGGATTGCGATTTGTGGCCTTTTGCGACTTTCGAGGCTGCTGCCCGATAGGGCCCGCGGGCTCAATGGCAATAGAGGAACCCCCCTGACCAAAGTTCTCGTGCTGTGAATGCCCGCTCGCATGCGAAGGTCTGTGCATGATGCCCTCATCCATACCCTCCATACCAACAGTGGCGGGAACAAGCTTTTGCGGATGGGGTGGTGGGCTGATTATAGAGTTGTGTGAAGAGTCGACTGAGGAGTGCGCGAAATTGGGTGTGCTGCCCGGATACGAAGGTGATGGAAGGCTTGGACGATATTGATCGATAGCCAAGAACTGTGCATATGTGGATGAGAAACAGGTCGTTCGACAGACAAAGATAGGACCCCACCAGGTCAGGAGCCTGTGTCATCGGGAATTCATGGGCTGATGTTCTTAAAGGATAGACAGGACGACCGAGAGCCTGACCTTGAGCATTTGTGTGCACTAGGGGATAGACATTGCGTTCTCCGCTGCCGTTCTGTGGCATCTCCTCCACAGAACGATAGAATGGAGGCCCGTGATGAGGCGATGGGAGAAACGACAGACGATTCTCAGGAGCCGTTGTGTCGATTTCGTGTCTGATAGTTGGATAGATCAAGCTGGGAGGATCCTGCGCTCGATGAATGGGTCAAAATCATGTAACAAAAAACGAGAATTGCGCGCACAAAAGGATCTTCCTGGCTATATGGAATATCGTTCGGTGCGGACCAGTTCGCCTGGCGAGAGTCGGGCGTCGCGGCGGAACCTGCCAGATCGAAATTCTCGTGTCGTGGACGGCCGCTGCCAGGCACTCGTGAGCGGAAGAGCTCGATGGTTCCACCATCGAGAATGGATGAGATAGGCCCGCGAGGTCTTGGGGGCAAGATGAAGTTGGACTCGGCGTAGTGTGGAGGGCCAAACGATAGATAAGGGGGTTGCACGGCGCTAATCAGCATGGAAGGCCCCGAGCGGCTGATGCCCTCATCCTGCAGAGAAGCGAGTCTGTGGGAACTGCAAGAGACACACAAATAGAGCGGCGCTTACCAGGCCAGAATTTTGAGTTTCCAGGCGCCAAGGAGTGGGCATGGCGAGCGGAAGTTGTTCAGGTCCTTGAAGCTCGGAGTGGAGGACACGGGTATTGCCGCTCGGCCGCAGTCCTTCGCTATAGCAGGAGAATTCTTGTGGATCGCAATATTGAAGCGCTGTTGTGTCGACGTCGCGGCACGGGACGTATAAGTCTCTGGTGGAATCCTACATGAGACGAATGAGCGAGACATCGACCAGGTAGAAATTATGAGATTTGCGTACGGAAGTGTTCCCTCGGTTAAAAGGAGTGTTGTTCGACATAGTGAGATTTTGCTGTTGAAAGCCGAATGCTGCAGAGGATCTGGGAAAAATTGGGCATTGGTCGGGGTGCCAGTACTGCTGAGGCATATAGAGACTAGAGACTGCTGAGGATAAAAGCAATGGGTGGGAGCATTTATACTGCGCGTTTTGTTTTTTCATCTGCGGGAATTGCTTGAAGGGGCAGAGGCCAAGGCCCCGAAATTTGGTACACATAGCTAAACTACGCGTAACGGTAAAAATCTAATAAGTCTTCCATTTTATGACAGCAACGTGAAATCCACATAACCCAGTCTTTACATTGTAGAAGGCGATTGCCGGCGTTTCCGTACGAGCTGCTGCTGGCTTGGCCGGAGTAATATGCTCTTGTCGCCCTGGGGTTGGCCGTAGGAGCCAGCGCTGCTGCCCCGGAGCCTCTGAAGGAGTTGTTGTTGCCTTCCTCGTTGTAAAAGTCATTTTCATATCTTGAAAAAAAAAATTTGATATCAGTGGAACACTAAGGCTCGACACTTCGATCCGGTTCCTGGCTCAGCGCCTATAGTAGCTTTTGGTCTCTCAACTCGCTGACCAAGTACTTGCAACAACGAACATTCACAGGGCATCCGGGCGAGTGAAAGAAGACTCGACGCAGACCTCGCCGCTCATCGCGAACCCCAGCGGGACACGCAGTTCCTGAGTCTGACATAAGCGTACATAAGCCTGATGGGAACGCCGGCGAATTCCGATCATCCTCTACCGCACTCCCCATCGATTGTGACGATGACTCGCAACCACCGTTCAAGCCTACCCCTCTCCATCGTGCGAAGACGCCTCCGCTGCAGACGACGCTAACGACGACGGCCAGCGGCAATGGCATCAGCAGCACCTCCATCTCCCCGCGCCGCGAGCGCGTCCGCGTCAGGGCAAGCAGCAACAGAAGCGGAATGCCGACAGAAGCATGGCTGCCGCTACCTCGATCCGAAACACCTCGATATTCGCTCCGGAACATCTCGATCTTCGCGCCGGAACACTGTCAACCTCAACGACTTGCATGTATTCACCCCACAACAAGAGCCTTAGAGCGTACAGGACAGGGCCGCCTTTCTCCGCCTACTGCACTGCTGCTGCCCCTGACCCGTATCAACATGCGCTCCTCGCGCCATCCGAACATAGTCAACTACATTGACTCGTTCCTTCACGTAACGACCTCTGAAACATGATGGAGTACATAGAGGGCGGCTCGCTCACCGTCGTTGCAGCCAACCTCGTGGCCTTGAGCACCTCCACCGCGATATCAAAAGTGACAAGGTGCTCCTCCACCTCACAGGCGACATCAAACTCAGTGCGTGCCACCCGCCGCACTCTTGCGCTGCCGTCTGCTTTACGCCGCGCAGGAGGAACGGTTTTAAAAGGATCCGGGGTGTCTCTCTCGGCGGCTGTGTCACCGCCGCCTAACGGACTGGTTTCACAGGCGCTGTATGTCGCCAGGGGTTTGGCGACGCTGTGCACTCAGAACGAGCGGGTGGGGCTGCGGTCTCCTACTATCAATGGCGTTGCTAAGACCTCAAGCGATGACATTGCCGCGCCGCTCCTGCTAGTCAGGGAGGACCTGATCTTTCCTGACAACTCATTCGACTCAGACAACGTCTTTGCATCTACAAGTTCGTCCGTATAGGATCGCACGAGAAAGAGTATCTTCAAATCGTGATATGTCATGTGTGACTTCTCTTCTCATCTTCTGTACCTGATTCGACTCTTTTTGTTCAATGTTCCTAACAGTGATTCCGGTGTTCTACAGTCTCAAGATCATAAATGCTGTACAGGTTCTATATCTACTAACACAGGATAAAATGTAGTCAGATTCCGCTATGGAAAATATTCAATCATTAGTAACACAAAAAGTTCCACAAACACAAAGTGTAGAGCGCCACATTCGACATGCTCCCAGTCCTTTTACCGCAGTCGTCGGTCCTCCACGCATCCTCTTCGGAATGGCGGTCGACAAAGCACCCGCAGCCGCCGCCGCCCCTGCCAGCAAATGACCAAAGACAGGACATCGCGATGACCGCTGCGCGACAGCTGCTGGACGGCAAGGCGCTCAAGAAGATGCGCCCGCGGCGGACGGTCGAATATGGTGGGAGCATGGGGCTGTGAATGCTGAACCGCAAGGCGCGCCCGAGCCCGGGGTACGTATCATATATCCTCCCCCGTGCGCCGTCCACCATCGGAGCGCCGGGAGCGACGCCGACGCCTCTCCTTCTCTCCTCCACAGATTCATTGCTCAGTTTATTCATATGAGCTTCTTGGCGACGCCGCAGCAGTCTGACGTTCGCCTGCTACAAATCATGCTCACGGAGCTTGCAAGCCTCCAGTCTGTCTCCTTGGCTACATCGCCGATACCATATGACTCAGAAAGCTGCGCAGATTACTTACTGGCAGTATGTCACTGCGCTAGGACCGACATTGTCTTCGCTATCGTGCGGTTCGCTCATGTACATTCCTTTCTCCTTGTTTCCGATGCCATAGTGAATTGTTTGAAAACTTCAAGTGTGCAGTTCTATGCGCAGCGGGCACGTCGTGGATGATGAATATGATGGACCGCTTCGTCGAGAACCACGGGCTCTCGTACGTCCCTCTCTCCCATCCCCACATCTCTTCCTCCATCTCATCTGACTCCCCACCGCCCAGAAAACAAATTGAGAGGCGCATGGACTACGCAGCGGCGTGGCCGATCCAGGGGCTCATGCCCCGCTCCAGACCTGAGTCGAGGCGCGCATTGCCGCGTTCCGTGTGCGGCAGGGCCCCGTGCTGTTCGGCGAGCGCACGGTCGGCGAGGCAGACCCTGCATTCGCGTTGCCGGACAACATGGGCGCGATCTTGGTGGAGGAACCCCGGGTGTAGCGTAAGTGTTCCTAGACAAGATTTATAAACTTTTTCTCTCTCTTGTTTCGTTTTCTCTGCCGAGGTATGCACTATGGATTCGCGGATTAACTACCGGCCATATCCGAAATGAGTAAGTCCAGGCTCTAAATAAGGACTTATGCCGTCCCGATACGACTTCTGCCAGGCAAAATCAATGTTGGTTTACTAGACCTGAATTCATTATGCCACATGCAACTTCGTTTCCCAGTTGGCGTAATTTATTCCTTCGACAGATGATAATGAAAAGAACTGATAGATCGTGCCAGACGATCGACATGGGAAGCAAATATAGCGACGAGACACCGAAAGCTTTTTATACTGAGGAAAATTAGGCGTGGGTGAGAGGCGGAACGAGAGATCAAAATAAGACGAGCCCTGCACGGGTGTCAGAACCACAAAGATACTACAGTCACACGGGAAAAGGCTTACATGACCCCTACTTCCTCGGGAACTCACACCTAAGACCCCTCCCTTTACATTGCTCGCAGAGGGGACCGAGTTCATCAGCGACGACGACGCACTGCGTAGCGAGTTTCTGAGAATTGTGGTTTCTTGCATCAAATGGAAGTTGCTTACTCTCACGTGCCAATTTCTACAAAGAGAGCACGGATTGCGATTTGTGGTCTTTTGCGACTTCCGAGGCTGTCGCTCGATAGGGCTCGGGGACTCAACGGCAACAGAGGAAACCCCCTGCGCAAAGTTCTCATGGTGTGAGCGCCCGCTAACATGCGAATTAGCGCGCATGACACCCTCCTCTTAATTCTCCGTACTAAGAGTGGTGGGAATAAGCTCGCGCGGCTGTGGCGGTGGGCTAATTATAGAGCTGTGCGAGGAGTCGATTGAGGAGCGCGGGTAATAGGGTACGCTGATCGGACATGAAGGTGATACAAGGCAATGTTGATCGATAGCCAAGAGCTGTGCGTATGTATATGAGAAGCAGGTCGTTCGACGGGCAAAGATAGGACCCCACCAGATCAGGAGTCTCTGTTGTCGCGGGGTCAAGCACTGATATCCCCAAAGAATAAGCACGGTTTCCGGGAGCCTGAAATTGAGCATTAGTGTACATTCGAGGAGAGACAACGCATTCTCTGCCGTAGTTCGGTGGCATATCCTCCCCAGAATAATAGAATGGTGTCCCGTAATGAGGCGATGAGAGAAGCGGCAGATGATTCTCAGAAGCCGTTGTGTCGATTTCGTGCCTGATAGCTGGATAGATCAAACTGTGAGGATCCTGCGCTCGATGAGTGAGTCATAAATCATGTAACGAAAAAACGAGAATTGCATGCAACAAAAGAATTTCCTGGCTGTGTGGAATATCGCTTGGTACACACCAGTTCGCCTGTCGAGGAAAGGGCGTCACGGCGGAGCCTGCCAGATCGAAATTCTCGTGTCGTGGACGGCCGCTACCAGGCATTCGTGAGCGGGAGAGCTCGATGGTCCCACCAACGAGAATGGTTGAGACGGGCCCGCGAGGTCTCGGGGGCAAGAAGAAACTGGACTCGGTGCAGTGTGCAGGGCCAAACGATAGATAAGGGGGTTGCACGGCGCTAATCAGCATGGAAGGTCCCGAGCGGCTAATGCCCTCATTCTGCAGAGAAGCGAGTCTGTGGGAACTGCAAGAGACACAGAAGTAGAGCGGCGCTTACCAGGCCAGAAGCTTGAGTTTCCAGGCGCCAAGGAGTGGGCATGGCGAGCGGAAGCTGTTCAGGTCCTTGAAGCTCGGAGTAGAGGACACGGGTATTGCCGCTCGGCCGCAGTCCTTCGCTATAGCAGGAGAATTCCTGTGGATCGCGATAGCCGAGTGTTGTTGTTTCGAGGTCGCAGCTTGGGATGTATAAGTCTCTGAATGTATCCTGCATGAGACGAATGAGCCAGACATCGACCAGGTAGAAAATATGAGATTTGCGTACGGAAGTGTTCTCTCGGTTAATGGGAGCGTTGTTTGACATAGTGAAATCTTGCTGTTGAAAGCCGAATGCCGCAGAGGATCTGGGAAAAAGTGAGAGCTGGTCTGGGTACCAGTGCTGTTGAGACATCTAGACTAGAGAGTGCTGAGTATGAAAGGTGAGGACGTAGCGAGTACGCAAGCATTTATTCCGCTATACCTTACGAAATATTTGTTCTCCTCACTCTCCTTGCTCCGCTACCGCACGTCTCCCAGGATCACAAACGTGGAAAAGGCACAGGCTGTGGCCAGTCCATGCATCGGCGAATTCATTGCAGAGAACTGAGAAGCCTGGATATGGAGAAGGACGAGTCGGTGCACAGCCACCGACTCGTCCTTCTCCATATCCGTACATTAGGCTCTCGGACAGCGGACGTGCTTCCAGGCGCTGTCGGCCGCAGACCCTGACCGTGTCATTCCGCAAGCGCGGCAGTTCGGGTGAATTTCTTGGCGTCATTTTGTACGACTACCTAACTGAGATCACTCCCGATGTGGCCTTTACAAAGATCGCGCGCACGACTGGACGCAGAGACTGGTTTCGAGGAGCCGCCTTCCTGCAGACTGAGAGTGTTTACGCAGTCAAGCTTCTCGAGCATGCTTTTTGTGCGGCTCCCGCAAGCGAACCCACGTGACCCACAGGAACAAGGCAAGAAGACGGGTTTTAGTACCTTCTTCTTGTCTTTCACGCTGATGTTACGAACACCAGATGATCACGGATGTCGAGACCATGATGATCGAACTGCTTAATGATCATTCAAAACGTCGCTCCCAGTGCGCGTTGTCGTATTCCGCGGCGGTGTCTCCGATGGCCAGTTCGACCGGGTGTTCATTCATGAGTTCCCGGGAATCAAAACTGCTCTCCGCTCTTTCAAGAAGCTGACGATTGCCATCTGCGGGAAGCGTCACCATACGCTTCTGCGTCTGTACCCGGCGAAGCCTGAGCAGCGGGACAAGAATTCAAACACGAAGGCCGGGACGTTCGTCGACCGGGGTCACTACGGTGCTTAACTTTGATTTCTTCCTATAGGTGCACACGGCGCGCGTGGCTGCACCTGCATGAGATCCTTCAGCCTCTTCCGGGCAGCAAAATGGTCGAAGATCAGATCGTGCGCAGGGTGAGCGGTGGAAGTCATTGTCGTCGGTGCTTGAAACCCGAAAAAGAGGAGGCACGGAGCGGGAGCGGGAGTGGCAAAGGCTTGGACATGGGGGGCATGTATGATACGGGGAGTAGGCTGTTGGCGAACGGTGAGTTCTCCCTATATAATATGGCAACAACCTTGGGTCAGCTTGGGTCAGCTGCTTTTGGCACAATTACAACCAATAATATAGGACGAAGACCCCGTGCATTCCGTCTTCAACACTTATGTATTACACGGACCCCTCAGACTTTCATGGACTCCGACGTTGACGTCGCCCCCCGCCCTACCCCCGCCCGTAGTACCAATGGCCTCCGTGCACGGTCCCGGGTCCCCAGACCTCACTCGCCCTTCCGCAGAGTGCACCGCGTCGACTGCGCCCTCCAGCACAAGCCATCGGTGACCATCCAGCAAGGGGGAAAGTGCATAGTGTGTCGAAATTAACAAAGTAAAATAACGCTAGTCTTCGACGGCTGGCGCAAGCAGTACAAACGCAGGACCAAAACCGGGTGCGGGTGCGGGTGCGGGTGCGGACACGAGCGCGGCTCCAGCTTCGGGTACCTGCGCTCTAAACCTCAAGGTTCTACTCCCCAATTACGATGTGCCAGACTATGACAAGGACACGAGACGACCTGGGAATGGCTGTCAGTGTCCACAACAATACGCAACATGCAGAACTTGTGCGGACATGTATAAGAAAGTCAAGCCGTGTTACTCGTGTTCCTCGAAATCGAGAGGCCAATTGTGCAACCCTTCAATGCAATGTATCGCAGCCGTACTCGTCTGGGAACTGCAAATCTTGAGCCATGGCTCGGGTGTCTTGCCCCCCTCACAAGGGGAGGAAGCCCAGGGAGAAGGTTACTCGAGCGAGACTTGTGCAGCATTCTCCACTGTTGGGAAGTGCATCCGACGTCTTGCAAGTGAGTACAAAGTGTATTGTTGAAACCAACCCATACTTATCGCTCACGATATAAAATTATTCTACAGCCACCCTTTCCTTTCGGCAACGAAGTAGCTGATACTATCCAGCTACAAACTACTTGTGCGACCGGAGCTCCTGCAATCAGTGTCGTCGCTGAGACCTCAGCGATAATGCTGTAGCAGACGCGTCTGCTAGCCAGGTCGACGGCTTCGACGGCCCAATCATTGCTGATATATCATTCGGCTTACTCAGAACCGTTGCATCTAGAAGGTAGCAGTAGCCCACAGCCTAAGTATTTGTGAGGTAGGATTCGGAACGAAGCGGCATTGGTACTTCACACATACCAATGCGGCTTCGATAAATAAATGACTCGGACAGTGGTATGTATATATGCATGTATATGATATCGGACTTCGGACTTTACGTAGGCGTAGGGACCTGAAAATGCCTAAACCTATAAAACTTGAGCGTTTCTGACCGTAACCGGGTAGAAATATGCACTTTTCTGGTTTCTTTCCTTTGCATCGTCGCCCCCGGGCCGTGATGGTGGCGGCGTGACGACCAGGTATCCGTACCAACCATGGCAGACGGTCCGTGCGGCGTGCGCAAAGGCAACCGCACGCAAAGTCATGGCGGGGTACTATATAAACCCACTCACTGGCAGGGTTTCCAGCCATCAACACAAAAAGAACTCTTACAACAAACTAAGACAGGTGGGTTTCTTATAGATGCAGATGATATGTTTTTTGGATGCTGACGGCTTTGGCCGTGATATCCAGAATGGGTATATTGGAGGAAATGTCTATTAACATGGTCTTCACGAAAGCTAAAGAACCGAGACCGGGTGTACTGCTCGTGACTCGCAAGGGCGGAGAAGTTGCATTCTTCCCACTGGATGTGAAAGGGGAGAGAAAGATGGTTTTCTATAAAGGCGGTCTCGGAGACCTATGGGGAAAACATACTTTCGAGCCCCATACCGTCTTCAAGCTCAACGAAAAGGGGCTGGATTCAGAAAAGGTCAAGAACATCAAATCTAGCGTGGAGCTCTCCCCGGAGAGTAGCAAAATCGAAGAGAAGATCATGGACGTGCTGGAGCAAATCAGGGTCTACCCGTGCGACACTCTGAAGGAGGAAAACCGGCTGAAAGTCGCAAACAAAATGGTCAAGCATGCGGTTGAAAATAAGGATAAACTTCCAATGTTGATGACGATGGGGCCAAACGGGATCCTGGAAATGTAGTACATCCGGGAATAGGACTGTGTGCACCTCGACCGTGCCCGAGAATAGATAGACGATAGGAACATTAATGAATGTCACGGATTAAAATATAAAAAATGGTAGAAGTGGAATGGTGTGTGCAGATGCAAAGTGTTCTGCTCATATGTAAGAAATTATATACGCGATGTGCCACAAGTAGCTGGTAATCACACTGTTTTTCTAGCTCTTCGTCAGCTTTGCTTGAACTGTCTTTAAATCGCGATGTAAGAAGTGTTTTTCTAGATCATTTTTGTACCTTTCCGTACTATCTGACTCGGCCGTTCTTAAAAATGTGCCCGGGATTCTGTACATGTGTAAATATAAAATATGCCTGTATTCTAAGATTAATCATTGCTTTACAATTTCTGGATCTACTTAAGCTTTTCGAATTTCTACGGTTTGATGAGATGTGGCTAAGATTCCGCTATGGCAAATATTCAGTCATTAGTAACACAGAAAGTCCCACGAATACAAAGTCTAGAACTGTACTCTAAAGGTCCTGTAAGTAACCCGTGCCTACACTCGACGCCCGACATGCTCGACGTGCTCCCAGTCCTTTTACCGCCGTCGTCGGTCCCCCGCGCATCCTCTTCTGAATGGCGGCCGACAAAGCACCTGCAGCCGCCGCAGCCCCCGCCGGCAGATGACCACAGACAGGACATCGCGATGGCTGCCGCACGGCAGCTGCTCGACGGCAAGGCGCTCAAGAAGACGCGCCCGCGGCGGACGGTCGACTACGGCGGGAGCATGGGGCTGTGGATGCTGAACCGCAGGGCGCGCCCGGGCCCGGGGTACGTGCCGTACATCCGCCCGAGCGAGCCGTCCATCGTCGGCCTGCTCCCACCGCGAGCGTACGCGGGCAACGCGGCGACGTCGCTGACGACCAAGTTCGTGCACATGTCGACGAACAAAATCCGCTGCCCCGTGAACTGCGTCGCGTGGACCCCAAGGGCTGCCGTGTGCTTACCGGCTCGACGATCGGCGAGTTCACGGGCTCACGTTCAACTTCGAGACCATGCTGCAGGCGCACAACACCGCCGCCTGTCCTCCTATAGCTTACTTTATTCACACGAGCTCGGTGATGCAGCAGCAATCCGACGTTCGCCTGCTACGAATTTTGTTCGCGGAGCTTACGACTTTCCAGTCTGTCTCCTTGGCTACATCGCCAATACTATGTGACTCAGAAAACTGTGCAGATTCCTCACTGACATTATCCCAATACTGCGCAAGGACCGACATTGTCTTCGCTATCGTGCGGTTCGCTCATGTGCATTCCATTCTTTGTTTCCGAGACCATAGTGGATTGTTTGAAAACTTCAAGTGTGCAGTTCTATGCGCACGCGGCACGTCATGGATGATGTACATGATGGACCGCTTCGTCGAGAACCACAGCTCTCGTACGTCCCTCTCCCCTCCCCACATCTATCCTTCCATCTCATCTGATGCCCTACCACCCAGAAACCAAATTGAGAACCGCGCGATCTGCGCACTGGGATATGCGGCGGCGTGGCTCATACGCCACTTCCGGCCGGAGGTCGAGGCGCGCATCGCCGCGTTCCGCGCGCGGCAACGTGTACGCAAACCGCGAGGCGCATCTTATAAACGAAATTTTTTATATGAAAGGGAGAAGACCTCGGAGGCAACCCGGAAAACTTGAAAGGTCCTCAAGGACGGTGTAGCAGTGCAAACCTAATACATCCGGCCCGGTCATCTATCGGTCGTTCCCTTCCTACATTGGACGTGTCGTATGCCCGCTCCAAAGTCGTGTTAGTCGTGTCGTTCCTGGAGACGATCGCACCAAAGTTCAACATCATTCATCGCTTCGATAAGATAATTAGCGAGGAAGAGTGAATCCAATTTCATCGACTAGGGTACCTGAAATGGCGATTTGTTTCTTCCTTGAACCCAAGCCACATCGCCGACACCGTGCGCGCCTTTCTTGCCCGAGCCTGAGACTGAGCCTGAGCCCGACGCCAAAGCGCTCGAGGGGCCCGACCTGGACGTGGAGCGCGAGCGCGGGGAGAACGTGTGCTCGGGCGAGACGTCGATGTGGGCAGAGCGGAGGCGGGCGGGGATGGGGGATGGAGTGCGAGCTCGGCGACGTAGTAGCGGCAGTGCGGTGTACGCTCTAAGGACTCCTGTTAATAAGTCATTGAAGTTGATGGTGTTCTGACGCGAAGATCGCGGTGGCGGCGAGGTAGCAGAGGCCATGCTGTTGTCATAATTCCGCCTCTGCTGCTGCTTTCCCCGGCGGGGTGTTTTCTGGAGACTGACGCTCGCGGCGTGGGGAGGTAGAGGCGCTGCTCATTCCGTTACCGCTGGCGGCCGTCGTGGCCGTCGTCGTGGCCGTCGTCGTCAGCATCGTCTTCGCACGATGGAGAAGAGTAGGCGTGCACGATGGCTGTGAGTCCTCGTCACAACATGTATCGATGCTGAATCTAAGATCTTCCTCCCTCCAAAACAAGGATACGGGTTGGCACCTTAAGAATGCCGTAGCTCGTGAAGCGAAGGAATGATTCCAATATATCTGCTAGTCATCAGCAAAACCTGATTTTACTTAGGATGTCTTATTATTTGACTCGAACAAAGATGGTCAAACTGCGGAAGTGCACAAATGCATGTCGATTTAGCGAGTATTCAGCCTGCTTACCTCCGCTAAGTGCCCGTATCTCACTTTCGTCTCTTTAGACTGAAGTCGCGTGAGCACTCTAGTGCACCTAAGCTGAAAATAGTTCTGCAGATGTATCTGAATCGAAGCGCACCAATTGTTCCCTGCGTGATGTGCGATGCTCGTGGGAATGAGATTATGGATCTCCGTGGGACGCACAACGCTGCCAGCGATTGCAGCAGCGGTAGGGGAGGTACCGCTGTCCCGGATGGAATCGGATGAATTTAATCTGAACACGCTCCGGGGAACGTCAAGGGATTGCGTTATGTGAATAGACTTTTACCTTCGTATCTTGCGATGGATCAACCACTACCTTATGCGTCGTTTAGACATGTTGTTGAATTCCAGGGCTTTGGCCTCTGTGCCTGCAAACAATCCTCGCCGATGAAAGGACCTAAAGCACATAATTCGCGGCAGCACATGCTCCCACAACGCATGTACGACCAGGTTCTATGGCAGTATAAATGCCTGCTCGCTCGCTACACTCATCCTTTGCTCTCATCCTCAACACCCTCCAGTCTCTATATGTCTCAGCAGCACTGGAACCCTCACCAGTGTCCGCCTGTTTTCATATCCTCTGCAGCATTCAATTCTCAACAGCCAGATCTCACAATGTCATACAACGCTCCTCTTGACCGAGAGAACTTTTCTGTACGCAAATCTCATATTTTCTATCTCGTCAATGTCTGGCTCATTCGCCTCGTGTAGGATCCCGCCAGAGATCTATACAACACTAGCCGCGACCTCGACGCAACGGCACTTCAATATCGCGCTCCACAAGGATTCCCCCCCTATGGCGGAGGACTGCGGACGAGTGGAGATTGTCACGGCCTTCAAGGACCTCGCCACCATCCGCTGATTGTGCCCGTTATTCGCCACCCAAAAACTCACACGTTTAGATCTGTAGGCGCTTCTTTATTTTTGTGTCTTTGACCGTTCCGAAAGATCCGTCTCTGTGCAGGATGTGACCATCAGCCGCTCAGGACCTTCCATGCCTAGCGGCGCCGCCCAACCGCCTTATCTACCATTTGGCCCCCCACACTACACCGAGCCCAACTTCATCGTACCACCAAGACCTCGCGGGCCTATCTCAACCATTCTCGATGGTGGGACCAACGAGTTCTCCCGCTTGCGAGCGCATGGCAGCGGCCACCCACGACACGAGCATTTCGACCTGGCAGGCTCCGCCGTGACGCCCTTTCCTCGTCAGGCGAACTGGTCTGCACAAAGCGATATTTCATATAGCCATGAAATTCTTTTTGTGCGTGCAATTCTCGCCTTTCGTCAGATGATTTTTGACTCATTCATCGAGCGCAGGATCCTCCCAGTTTGTCCTACCCAACTATCAGACACGAAATCGACACAACGGCTCCCGAGAATCATCTGCCGCTTCTCTCATCACCTCATTACGGGACAACATTGTATCGTCCTGTGGAAGCGATGCCACCTAACGGCGGCAGAGAATGCATTGTCTATCCTCGAATGGACACGAACACTCAATTCCAGGCTCCCGGTCGTCGTGTTTATCCTTTGGGGACATCAGCTCATGACCCTTCGACAATACAGACTTCTGATCTGGTGAGGTTCCATTTTCGTCCGTTGAACAACCTGCTTCTCATCTACATATGCACAGCTCTTTGCTATCAATCAGCTTCGTCCAAGTTTTGCATCGCCTTCGCATCCGGCCAGCATACCCAACCACCCGCGCTCCTCAGACGACTCTTCGCTCGACTTTGAGATCAGTCCACCACCACGACCCTATGAACCTGACTCCGCCACCTTTGGTATGAGAGAGAGCGTCTCGCGCTGGACTTCACATGCGAGTGGGCGCCCACAGCACGAGAACTTTGGTATTTTCTCTAATGCCATTGAGTCCCCAAGCCCTATCAAGCAGCAGCCTCAGAAGTCGCAAAATGCCACAAATCGCAATCCGTGCAATCTCTGCAAACGCTGGCATGTGAGGGTAAGCAGCTTCTATTTGACGCAAGAAATCACAAAGCTTGATAACGCGTTATGCAGTGCGTTGTTGTCGCTGACGAACTCGATCCCCTCTGCGAGCAATGTAGGAAGAAGGGAGTCAAGTGCGAGTTCGCGAAGAAGTAGGGAGATGGAAGCTCTTTTTCGAATGACTATAGCATCTTCGTGATTCTGACATCCGGCTCTCATCCACGTCTACTTTTTCCCAGCATAAATCTTCGGTGTCTCGTCGCTGTATCTTGTTCCCATGTCGGTCGTCTGGTACAACCTATCCTCTTTTCTGGTCATCTGCAGAGGGAATAATGCCTGCGGCATATTTGTAAAACAATCAAGCCCATTATTTTGCACCAATCGGCGCACACGATAAAATTTCATTGAATTTCTACGGTTCGCTTCGGGAGCAAGTATCTGTATTTAAGTCTAGTAAACTAATATTGGTTTTTCTTGCAGCTACGTCCGGGGCTCCTGCACCAAGTTCGCGCCCATGTTATCCACCAGCGCGAGCGCGGGGTCCGCCTCGCCGACCATGCGCCCGCCGGACAGCACGGGTCCCTACCTCTCTTTTCTTCTTCTCAAGATGGGCTGCGAGTTTTTTTCACTCCTCTCAAAGAATTCTCGGAGGCGCCAAAGTACTCGTTCCCCAAGTTTCAGTTCCAGTCCCTCGAGCCCATCGCGTGCGTTCCAAATCTTTCTGAATTCGACTTCCGCCTTTCCTCAATCGACCATTTAAGACTATCTGAATACCGCCGGACAAGTATCTCCCCGTTATTATGCTTGATCTGAACTAGGATTCCTAGCTACCTTCCTGCTACCCTCTGCGATCTCCGACAGCGCGAGAGCTTCAATCTGTGAGTTTCATCCGTTGCGGTTGTGTCCCCCGGGCCTATCGAGTGGCAGCATCGGAGGTCGGAGGTTGCAGCTAGCCAAAAATTGTAACTTGTCCATAGTGCGAGAGTTGTACAAGATTCTTCGCTATTTAGAAGTACGTCCGACGACTTGTAGGTGAGCACAAAGCAGTCGTTTGGACCTAACTTATACTTACCGCGCATGATATAAATCGCTTCTACAGCCAGATTCCTTCCGACAATAAAATAGCCGAGATTATCCAACCGCCGACCACTTCTACAGATGACATTGCCGCGCCTGCTAGCCAGATCTGCCGCTTCGAGGGCCTAATCTTTCCTGACGACTCATTCGACCCAGACAACTTCTTTGCATCTCAAAATTTGTCGGTATAGAATCGCACGAGAACGCACGAGAAAGAGTATCTTAAAGTCGCAATTATCATGTGTGATTTCCATATCATTTTCTGTACCTTTGGGTGGTATTTGACTCGACTCTCTTTGTACAATGTTTTTAGTAATGAGTCCGGGCTCTACATTCTCAAGATAATAAATGCTGTACAAGTTCTATATCTACTAAGACTTTTCGATTATACGTATACTCGTCGAGCCTAAGCTTTACTACACACGATGCAATGTGGCTAAGTATTCAGAATCCACTATGAAAATATTTGATCATTAGTAACACAGAAAGTCCCACGAATACAAAGTCTACAGTCGTAAAGGTCACTCTAAAGTAATCCGCGCTACACTCGACATCGACATGCTCGACGTGCTCCCAGTCCTATTACCGCCGTCGTCGGTCCCCCGCGCATCCTCTTCTGAATGGCGGCCGACGAAGCACCTGCAGCCGCCGCAGCCCCCACCTGCAGATGACCACAGACAGGACATCGCGATGGCCGCCGCTCGGCAGCTGCTCGACGGCAAAGCGCTCAAGAAGACGCGCCCGCGGCGGACGGTCGACTACGGCGGAAGCATGGGGCTGTGGATACTGAACCGCAAGGCGCGCCCGAGCCCGGGGTATGTGCCGTACATCCGGCCAAGCGCGCCGTCCATCGTCGGCCTGCTCCCGCCGCGCGCGTACGCGGGCAACGCGTCGACGTCGCTGACAACCAAGTTCGTGCACACGTCGACGAACAAGATCCGCTGCCCGGTGAACTGCGTCGCGTGGACGCCCGAGGGCCGCCGCGTGCTCACGGGCTCGACGAGCGGCGAGTTCACGCTCTGGAACGGGCTCACGTTCAACTTCGAGACCATCCTGCAGGCGCACGACACCGCCGTCCGCACGCTTACCTTCACCCGCTCGGGCGCGTACCTCGTCAGCGCAGACCAGACAGGAATTTTGAAGTACTTCCAGCCGAATATGAATAACCTTACAGCGTGGCAAGGCCACCGCGAGGCTGTCCGCGGCATCTCCTTTGCGCCCGACGACAGGCGCTTCGCGACCGCCTCCGACGACTCCACGGTGCGCATCTGGGATTTTGAGGAGAGTAGAGAAGAAAGGGTGCTCTCAGGTGTGTTGCTTTTCTCGTTTCCTTTTTTCCGTCTTAATGATTATTATTGTTGTCGACTGTTTCCAGGACATGGATGGGACGTAAGGTGCGTGCAATGGCACCCGACGAAAGGCCTGCTCGTATCCGGAAGCAAGGACAACCTCGTCAAATTTTGGGATCCACGAACGGGGGCATGTCTATCAACATTGTATAGTCTGCTTCATTCTTGTTACTTATCCTCATCGGCTGATCCTCCCGCAGACACCAACACAAAAACACGATTCAAGCGATCGAGTGGTCCCCAAACGGCGACCTGGTAGCCACGGCGTCGCGCGACCAGACAGTCCGGCTCTTCGACATCCGCGCCATGAAGGAGTATCGCATCCTGAAAGGCCACAAAAAGGAAATCTGCTGTGAGCGTTAATTTATTCTAGGCGCTACTCCTTGCTGAGTCAACATTCTCCCAGCTCTCGCATGGCATCCCTTTCATCATATACTCGTCTCCGGGGGCTCAGAGGGCTCCCTCCTCTATTGGGACGTCGATGCACCCGAGGCCGTTATCGGCTCCTCCTCAGGCCCCAACGCCGTCCCTTCCTCCGCCCCCGGCGTCGGTGGCGGGCCCCGTGCGACGCTCGCACAGGCGCACGACAGCAACGTCTGGGCGCTCGCGTTCCACCCGCTGGGGCACCTCCTCGCGAGCGCGTCGAACGACCACACGACGCGCTTCTGGGCGCGCGAGCGCCCCGGCGACGCGGGCTCGACGTTCTCCGGCGGCGGCGTGCGCCCGCCGGACCGCGCGGAGGACGCGGACGCGGACGCGCAGGACGAGGACGAGGACGACGCGATGGCCGCCGTGCCTGGCTTCGCGTACGTCGGCGCGCAGCAGGGCGCCGCCGCGGGCGCGTGGTGGGGCAAGGATGAGGAGCCCGCGCTGTCCGCGTTCGCGGGCGGCGCGGCGGGGCGCACGGACAGCCCGTTCAGGCCGGGTGGAAACGTGGAGGACGGGATCCCGGGATTCGGCCGTGCGCCGGCGACGGAGAGCGTCGCGCACCGCCAGAACGCGCCGCTGCCGCCACAGGAGGACGTGTACGGGGACGGCGGCATCGGTGGAGGGGAGTGGAGCGGGAACGCGCACGCAGGCGGAGGCGGGCAGGGACACGGGCATGGCTACCGTGATCGTGGGCATGGGCGTGGTGGAGGAGGCGGTGGCGGTGGCGGAGGAGGAGGAGGAGGAGGTAGAGGGAGTCGGTGGGGTCCGAGACGCGGTGGAAATCGATACTAAATTACTTTGTAAAATAATCCACATGTATTTCGCCCTGGAAGTCTTTGCTCTAGGGATAGCTAGCTGGGACACGTATGGTATGTACATAACATGCCACTCCTAATGTTAAGCTTGTGTGCGTAAATAGACTAAATATGGTAGCCAAAATGTATTCTAGTACTTCGTTTTCGATTCAATTGAATGTCTTCGATTCAGTTTGCTTAGTGTGGTGTAGATGTCGATTGGAGTACAAGAAGATATAATATTCTTCTGAATAAAGAAAGGCAAATCAAGAACGGAAAAATCAAGAGGCCGGAATGAGATCGTTAGACCGCCAACCGTCAGTCGAGTGGGACCATCCAGTCCCAGTGCCCCTCCGCGAGCCCCCGCGCGACGTCGACCAGCATCACCTCGTGGCGCTTCTGCACATAGACCTGCACAAAAAGGGCGCGCGTCAGTACGCAAATTTATTTTCGAAAAAGTTACGGGGAGGAACACCCGGAACTGACCGTCTTATCCATGACCCGCTGCCGCAGATCCTTGGCGGACGTGTCCTCGATCGGCTCGTCGATGAGCTGTGAGAGCCGCTCGACGGCCTTCTCTAGGTCGCTAGGATGTACAAAAAAAAATGCATAGAGATTAGGGATGGAAGCGAAGAAAAGACGGAACGAGGGACGCACGCCTGGATGTCCTCGAACATCTGCTTCTTGTTCCCGGATGCGAGGAAGTGTGCCATCGCGTACGTCCATTTCAGCGTCCGGCGGCAGCGCGTCAGCTCGTCAACCGCGTGCTGCATGAAGTACGTCTGCAGATACCCGGTGAGTGATAAGCACCCAAAAAAAAAAATCATAAGATAAGATAGAAAAGAAAAGCCGCGCGCACCTCGATCCATGACAGGTCCGAGCTCTCCTGGATTGCGAGCATCTTCTCCTGCGTGCGCACGACGAGCTCCTGGTCGAGCCGCGCGGAGAGCTCGTGGTTGCTGAAGCGGTCGTAGTAGAACAGCCAGCGCTCAAGCGACATCTTCGCGGCATCCATAGTTGCTGTGCGCGGCGGCTCGACAAACGAGTTACACACGGTGTCATTGTATCCGTGGACGCTCCAGTCCTTCAAGCACATCCAGCAGAACTGGAACCGGCAGTGGTGGCAGAGCATACGGCTATGGATGGGCAGTCAATACCGGAAGAGCGGTGAGAAGATACGGAGACCCACTTGCACCCGCCGGCCTTTTCGATGCTGTTGCTGCACTGTGGACACTTACGCGTGTTCGCCTGCGCAGAAAGACGTTATTCGTTATTTCGTGTAATATCTGCGGAAGTCTAAAACCAGTCTTACATTGATCCACTGTGTAGTTCCCGAGTCTTCCTTGGACTCCAGCCACTGCGTCGCAATCTTGCAGATTACCGGCATGTGTCCGCTCTCCAGTCCACATCCGAAGCAGAATTCATGTTTTTGGATGCAGGAGACGGTGGGTACGGTGGTAAGAAGGGCCGAGGAACTGATCGAGCAGTGCACGGTCTCCGTACAGGAAGGTGCTGGGCAAAAACGGAGTGAAGAGGTGGCAGACACAAAAGACTGGGCAATGAGGGCTTGCCAGCTTTACAAGAAAAGGGTCAAACAAAGAACATCTTGTAGCGAGAAATGTGTCGTGGCGTACCGATAATAGACTTCGTTATCTACGACAGCTTGAATAAAGTCTTCCTTGAGCGCAGTTTTGCACTTTTCGGCCATGCAGCGCAAGGAACATTGACCCTCGTCCTTGACTTTGCTGGACAGGTATCCGCCCCAGCAGTCGCGACAAAATCGGTGTTTGCATTTTATTTCGGGGACGCCTGATGGTTCGACAATGTCATCAAAGCAAACTCCGCAGGTAGCGTCGGGTGGCGAAGTGCTGCGCAGCAGGCGCTTATTGGGAGGGTTCGAGACGTCTGTCAAGGAGTCCCAAATACTTTTCAGTCGGTATTTTGAGAGTGTATTCGACACAACTAGCATTTAGGTGTGCGGAGGCTCACATTTGTCCTCCACGGATTCCGAATAGTCCAAAGGACCTGGCAATTCGCCGACGGCGTTCAAAACGCGCGCGGGCGCGTCGGTGTACGACTCGATGAGTTTGTCCCGGTCCCAACGGTAATGCAAGAGGAAAATAAGTGCGAGGCCTCGCTGAACGCGGGTAATAACAAGACCGGTATGGGATTAGTGGGTTAAATATTTCATGCCAGGCATGAGAAGTAGAAACGCACGTCGATGTCGAGGATGGAGACGACGCGGTCGATTTCGCGGTCGATCTCCGCGCGCAGGCTTTCCGGACTAAAACTCGTATGCTGGATGGACAAGTCGACGCCTTTGCCTTTGTCGACACGCGTGGCGAGCACCGCACTGTCCTCGTCGTCCTATTTAATGCCACGTTGTCAGTGCTGCGCCACAAACGCGCGTGAGAGGCCGCCCGCGGCCTCTGAAATAGACAGGACCGAGCGTCTGCGGCAAAGGGAAGATAGCTCACGTCGTAGTCGTCGAAGCCGCCAATATCGTCCGAGCCGTAGAAGGAGACGTCCTCGTCGTCGGACATGGCGCGCCGCTGTTGATGGGGGTGGTAAGAAGAAGGGTGTAGTAGTAGCACGCTGTAGTGCGTGCCTGCGCATCCCGGTCAAGAATGGTTTCCATTCTGGGGTGATCGGGGCTGTCGGTAGTCGGCCCGACACTCTTATGTAACGATACGGCATGATGACCAAGAAGAATCAAGACACGATAGAGACTCGGACTCCTTCGCATGAACTTAATGAAATGGCATGTTATGTGCCTCGCAATGAAATATGTTTTGCAAGGTGAGACAGGATCCGCGCGAAGAGACAACCTATTACAAGGTAAGCTCAGTCGATCGCGCGGCGGTGCGAACGTCTATATTGTTAACTAACCTATTACAAGGTAAGCTAGTTTAATGTGTAATAAGTAAAAGTATAATAGAAAGAAGTATAATAACGAGAGCTCACCTCAGTCGATCGCGCGGCGGTGCGAACGTCTGAGGTGGGCAAAGGAATAAAGAGACCTTTTTATGCTACGGGTTTACGGGCTTTCGGAAAGCCGTTTTACGCTAAGAAAGAAAGGGGGAACGATAAAAGACAAATAAATGATATGTAAATAGACATCTAATTGGACAATAAGAAACGAGGGAGGCGGGCGACGGTCGGGAGTGGTGCGTGGTCAATGGTACACCCGTGTGGCGGCCAATCACGGTACAGTGAGCCTCGGGCTCGTGGAGCCGAGACGTTCCGCTCGTTACTGCGCGTCCGAGCACGCAACCGGTGCGCGCACGGGACGGGACTCCGCCGGTTTGCACTCCAACACTCCCCCTCAAGCCGAGAGGAGTCCGAGTGCGGCCGCAAAATGCTTCACCTTGAATGAGGGAAGCGGCTTGGTGAGCGCATCAGCGACCATGTCGGCGGTAGGGCAGTAGATTAGCCTGATTGTGCCGTTTTCGCAGACCCAGCGAAGAAAGTGATAGCGTATATCAATGTGTTTTGTGCGCGCGTGATACTGATGGTCCTTCGTGAGTGCAATGGCCGATTGGTTATCGGAGAAAAGAGTTGTCGGCCCCTCAAGTGGCGCGAAGATTTGCGCAATGAGCTGGCGGAGCCAGATCGCTTCTTTCGCGGCATGCGTGGCCACGACGTATTCGCTCTCGGTTGTCGAGAGCGAAACGATTTCCTGCTGTTTAGAGTACCAAGAGACAGCGCCGCCATCAATAAGAAACGCGTTACCTGAGATAGCGCGCCTGTCCTCCTGCGTGTTTCCGTCCGCGTCCGTATACCCCTTCATTCCACCATCACCGGCATCTCCAATCCCTCCGTAAGTGAGCCGAAGCTCGCGCGTGCCCTTCAGATAGCGGAAGACGCGCTTGACAGCGTCCCAATGCGCGGGTCCAGGATTCGTTGAGAAACGCGACAGGAGTGTCACGGCGAAAGCGACATCGGGCCGTGCCGCCATTGCTGCGTACATGACGGACCCAAGTGCTTCGCGGTACGGCACGAGGCGCATTTGTGCGTGGTCTTGTGCGGTTTGCGGCCCCTGCTGGCTGTTCAGATGGATATTCGGGTCCATCGGGGACGAAGCGGCCTTGAGTTCCTCAAAGTTGAACCGACGGAGAATGGCCTCAATGTAGGCCGTTTGCGAGAGTGACAGAGTTTTTGTGTCGCGGTTTCGGCGGATTTCGATCCCAAGCAGCCAGTGGAGAGGCCCAAGATCAGTTACTTCGACATAGCGGGCGAGACCAGACTTCAGCGCAGAGATCAGGGAGCTGGAGGATGCAGCAATGGTGCAGTCGTCGACGTGCACGACGACGACAGTCACGTCACGCCCCACGTGACGAAAAAAGACGGCCTGATCCACGTCACAGCGAGTCAGTCCGAGCTCGTCGACAAAAATCCATGTCAACTTCTGATACCACCGCCTCCCACTTTGCTTCAGTCCATACAGTGTCTTCTTCAGCCTCAAAACCTTTGTGCCTGCGTCGCGCGGCACATATCCAGGTGGGTGCCGCATGTAAATGACTTCTCCGGCTTCCAACTCACCATTGAGATAGGCACCCTTAATGTCCACTTGCTCCAGCTCAAGATCGAGCCGTGCCGCCATTGCAAGAGTGGCACGGATGGATGCCAGCTTTGCAATGGGCGCAAAAGTATCGAAGTAGTCAACACCGGGCACCTGGCTGAAGCCCTGCGCAACGAGTCGGGCTTTTCGCCGGACAATGTTTCCGGCAGCGTCCTTTTTGATTTTGAAAACCCACTTCGAGCCGACAATGTTGGCACCAGCGGGCGGCTCCTCCAACACCCACGTACCGGCCGCGCGCAGTGTCGATAGCTCGTCATTGACAGCGCGCTCCCATTCGGACCATTCCGGTAAGTGTTTTGCTTCTGCAAGTGTACGCGGCTCGAGCCCTTCTGCCTCCTCCATCGCCGCAAAAAAATCATACTCATCATCATAGTCATCCTCTTCAACTAGCTCAGCCGCATCATCGTTCTGGTCGACGAACTCGCGCATCGAGCGCATGCCTCGCGGAACGGCACCGTCACGACGCCAATGCGTGTGCGTGCCCTCTCCGGCATCGATACGACGTTGGTAGGCCGAAGGAAATCGAATTCGGCGCTCGCGCTGCGGCGGGGGATCGGCTGCTGCTGATCCAGCAGGTGCGGGTGGTGGCGAAGGTGTCAGCGGGTCAGCTGGGGGCGCGGCTGGCACTTGTGTGGGTGCCGGCGCGTTTTTGGGCGTCTGCGGTGAGTTCTTCGGGGTCGTTTCGGATTCTCCCCCTCCGTCCAATTCCTCCCCCTCGAGACGACTCGAAGTCTCTCCGGGGTCGAAGTAAATATTCCGCTCAACGCTAATGCTTTTCTTTTCAGGCCAAAAAACCCGCTGCCCGTTTGACGTCGTGTCGAAACCCATCCAACGGCCCTCGCGAGCGCGCGGTTCGAGCTTTGAGCTCGAACTGTCGTGCACCCAGCACTTCACTCCCCACTCGTGCAATCCGCGGAGGTCGGGCTTCTTGCCTGTCATCGCCTCGTGCGGTGTCATATCCTTCAGCGCGCGCGTCGGGGTTCGATTCTTCAACCAAACTGCATGGCGCGCGGCCTCGGCCCACAAAACTTTCGGCAGCCCGCTCGCATGCAACATGGCGCGCACTTTCTCCAGGATCGTACGGTTTAGGCGTTCGGCAACCCCGTTATGCTTGGGCATGTCATGGACAGTGAGTTTCTGTTTCGTACCTTTGTTTTTAAGGTGCATGACGAATTCCTTGCCAGTATACTCGCCACCCCGATCGGAATGAAGGACGCGAACCTTCGCATTCATCTGGGTGTCGGCCCAGGACTCGAAATGACGGTAAGACCGGAAAACGTCACTTTTCTTTTTCAACAGGTACAGCTTCGTTACGCGCGTTGCGTCATCTGTGAACGAGATGTAGTAGTGCCGTCCACCAAGTGAACGCGTAGGCGCTGGTCCCCATACGTTGGTATGGACTTCGCCTCCGAATTCCGTTGCACGCTCACCACCTCGCTCACGAGCAATAGGTTTGCGCGCCGCCTTTCCGTATACACAGGACTCGCAGAGTGTCGGTGTCGGGCCCGATGTGTCTAAGCGAAGACCGGTCACAAAGCCCTTGCGCACGAGCTTCTCGGCCGTTGCGGGTGCAATGTGTCCCATGCGAGCATGGAGCTCCATGAGGCTCAGCGTGTCTTCGGCTACGTTTGCTGCGTCTTGCAGCGTTGGGTCGACGGACGCGTGCGCGAAACGGTATAGGCCTTTTCCAGACCGAGGGATCTCTCCAATGCGCAAGCCGGCCGCGTCACGCAGCACGCACTTGCCTCCAGCAAAGGTAGCTGAGTACTCTGCGCGGTCAAGCGCGCCAACAGAGATCAGGGTGTACCCGACCTCGGGTGAGTAAAAGACTTCAGTAAGTGTCATTTTCGTCGAGTCCATGCCGTTTGGGAGCTCGATGACTAACTCTCCCTCTCCTGTAGCATGGAAAGGCTGCTTATTTGCAGCGCGAAGACTCTTCGGTGGTGTTTCAGTGAATGAAGAAAAATCCGCGCGGTACGGCGAAATGTGGCGTGTAGAACCAGAGTCGAGGATCGCGCGATGAGCATCGTCGGCCTCGCGAACGTGCGTGATGTACGCACTCACATCCTCCTCACTGTCAGCTTCCTCGCCATCAGAGCACGAGCTCGATAGCTCGTCATCTTCGTCATCCGACCAAGCGTCCTCGGGCTCGCTATCCGACAGGTCAACAAGTCCAGGCATTGAGCCCGCATCGTCCTCATCGTCGGACGACTCCCATGCCACATTGGCGCAGTCCCAGACCCCGTCTGAGTCCGAGTCCGAGTCGACAGCGTGCGCGCTGTCCTTCGACTTGTCCTTGGACACGTCTTTCTTTGGCTTCGGGCACTTCGCACGGAGGTGCCCGGTTTCGCCGCAATTCCAACAGGCGCCGCGCGGCTTCGCGTCGCTCTTCGGTTTCGGCTTCGCGGACGAGCTCACATGAAGAGCCTCGTCCTTGTCTTTCGAGTTTCTGGCCGGCTCCTTACGCTTCGACTGGCGCTCTCGTTTCTGTCGATCCGCCTCATCCGACACAATGTGGATTAAGACCTCGGGATCAACCTCGCGAAGCGAAGAACGTTGCGCATCAGTGAGTGGAGTGGAAGATATCAGTGCCATGTTGTGCGCGGCTATCTCCATTGCCGTTAGCTGCGAAGACGCGAAATTCGCGAATCGGTTGGGGATTGAGCTGATAATCGTCGAGCGGAAGTCCTTATCGGAGATCTCGACACCGGACTGGGCGAGTGTCTCGCGCCTCGTGCGCAGCTCACTAAGATACTCGCGGACATCAGCATCCCCGGGACAGTGTGCCTCAAGGAATTCAGTGCGAAGAGAGGTCTGCGCAAATGCAGACTTCTGCGTAAACTCGCGTACAACTGCGCTCCATCGTGCAGCGCAATTCGGAAGGTTTCCGACTTGAATCAGTGTCGAGTCGGCAAGACGTTGTGACAGCAAATACATTGCAATGTCCTCGTCTTTGTCCCAGGCCTCGCGGCGGTCCTGAAGATCGGCATTCGGGTCGGGCTGTGCTGCAGCAGCAGGCCCAGCAACCGGCTCGGGCCGTGTCGACGTCCCGTCGAAGTGACCCCACTTCCCCTTCGCCTTCACGGCAGCTTGGAAGCGCATCCGGTAAATTACCCAGTTCCCTCCACTCGTCGCGAGCTTCGGAACGGACGTAGGTAGCGTATCATGTGAGTTCGACATTACGGCAGTTCGGTAAGTTAAGACAATTAACTTCGGCTTTGCTCAGTGGTCAGCAAGGCTCATAACCTTTTGCAAGGTGAGACAGGATCCGCGCGAAGAGACAACCTATTACAAGGTAAGCTCAGTCGATCGCGCGGCGGTGCGAACGTCTATATTGTTAACTAACCTATTACAAGGTAAGCTAGTTTAATGTGTAATAAGTAAAAGTATAATAGAAAGAAGTATAATAACGAGAGCTCACCTCAGTCGATCGCGCGGCGGTGCGAACGTCTGAGGTGGGCAAAGGAATAAAGAGACCTTTTTATGCTACGGGTTTACGGGCTTTCGGAAAGCCGTTTTACGCTAAGAAAGAAAGGGGGAACGATAAAAGACAAATAAATGATATGTAAATAGACATCTAATTGGACAATAAGAAACGAGGGAGGCGGGCGACGGTCGGGAGTGGTGCGTGGTCAATGGTACACCCGTGTGGCGGCCAATCACGGTACAGTGAGCCTCGGGCTCGTGGAGCCGAGACGTTCCGCTCGTTACTGCGCGTCCGAGCACGCAACCGGTGCGCGCACGGGACGGGACTCCGCCGGTTTGCACTCCAACAATATGCCTTCCGAAGTCATAAATAAATGGATAAAACTAAAATCTAAGTTGATTAATGAAGTAGTTAAAACTAACGAAATTGCAAAGCCTAACGATCTTCTTTGCGGGACTCAAACTCAGAGGCACATGCAGTCATAATTCTTCTTAGATTTGTCACGTTTATTACTCATTCAAGCCTAAAACCTCACTAAATACAAAAGGGATCATGTATCTTTCAAATGAGACTATACATTACAAGTTTATGGAGCAGATCGAAGTCTTGTCTGGGTTTATACCGTCGATTTTAGTTATGCATTATGAGAGCTTCCGGAGCTCTATAATTTGGTGCTTTTCATGAACAAATCTCTTTGTGGCTCAAGAGAACGTCTGCTGCTTATTTGAGGCTTTAAGCGAGACAATTCTTGTCGAGGTGAACTTATCGAGCGCGTTCCGATGGCCATTTATATTTAAGTAACAAGTCTTGAGCTTAAACTAAAAGCAATATCAGTCGAGAACTTATGATACTAGAGAAAGGTGGTAGGTCATCAAGGATACGGTACGTCGACGTTGAATGACGCCCATCTTTGGTGGTATCAAGGTATCTAAATTACTTATCAACATAACTGCAAGAAATGAAACGAAGGAATCCTTCAAGATTTTACGTCTTCTCTACACAGCTTCTGTGCTTCTGCGCGTGAAGTCTAAATACATACAAACGGACGTTGTGACACGCCTTCCGGCCTCAACTTACAGGTGCTGTACAGAACAAGATCGGAATACATCCAACTAATATGCGATCCGCACAATTTTCCCCTCCCACTCTGGCCAATCCGCCAGTGCCCGCTTCACGACGAAGTGCGCTACGTCCTGTCTGCTGACCGTGTACTGCCCCTTCATATCCTCCGTGTCCACACGATACGGCGCGCCCGCGTCGGCGGGCGCATCGCCCTTGCACGCACCGTCCGTGAGCAGCGCGGGGCGCACGACGAGCACGCTCTTCAGCCAGCCGCCCTCCCCCACGTGCGCCTGCCACCCCTCCGGGAGGATTTCCGCATCGGGCTCGCCGTCCGCCGCGGGCCACGCGAACCCTGCGGCGTGTGCGATCGCGCGCTCCATGCCGAGCTTGTCCCTGTGCGGGCCCGGCAGGAGGATGCCGTACAGCGGCTTGAGCGCGAACGGCACCGCGGCGTGTGCGGTGCGCCCGAGGCCCGTAGACGAGATGAGGACGAGGCGCGGTTGCGGGGAAGCGGCACGCGGGAAGACGGACAGTACGTTGAGCATGCTGTGCGCGCAGAGGTCCGGCGGGTTGATGTAGAAGCCCTTCGTGATACTGAAATTCGGCGTGCCGCCTGGCAGACTAAGGTTAAGGCGGGAGATATTGTAGAGTGGAGGGAAGCGCCTACCGACTGAGAAGAACACAGTGTCCACACTTCCATCGTCGCCTTCATCCGCGACCGCCCAAGCTTTCCGTACGTCCTCTTCCTTCAGCGCGTCGCCCGAGACAAGACGCGCCTTCCCGGAACGGACATATTGCTGGATAGTTTCGTCTGCGTCGAAGCACGATTTGTTGCGAAGCAAAAAGGTGACAGTAGCGCCGTGTTCTATGAACGAGAGCGGATCAATAAGTTGAATAAATATGGCATCGCAGCACGTACTGAGAAGTCGCTGAGCGGCGTAGTAGCCAATGTTCTTCGAGCCGCCGATGATGAAGGCCTTCATTGCGAATGCGGAAAGGATGGATTCGTGTGTTTGGGGGAGGGTAGTGTAGGCGGGTTGGTTTGAAAAGATCATTCAAAGCGCATGTTATATCCTCGCACAAACCCTCGGTCAGCGCCCATGTGCCCGAAGCTTATTCAAAAAGCGCAGTGAATATGATTCATCTATCAACTTTCACCGCGCCCTGAAGTCATGAGTAGTGTTGGCGGCACCTCCAGGCTCACTTCACCTCGAGCACTAACCAAATTAGGCGCCTTAAGCAGTGTTGTGCCTGCCATTGCCAACGCAATCGGCTTCTGACACGGCCACTGCGATCAAAATGGGTCTAAATGAGGGCCACAGCTTGATTGGCTTTGGTTTTCTTTGCGACTTAGCGAAGAATGATCAAAGAAGCTCAAAGACACTTTGTTATGATGCAAGGTATGGTTGGTTATGGCAGATTATGCTTCACAGCTATAATTGGTGATGAGCAGGTAGTGTTGCCGGGAGGTAAGGTGGAAGTCACCTCCATCTTGATTAGTCAGCACCTCGATCACTCAAGGTCGTCGAGTGGATGACCATGTACCCGACGGTTACTGGTTACACTAAGTTTCAGTACATAAATGATTACCGAATTCCATTTGTTTTAGATTTACGTGATAGATCCTTAAGGGCGACCTTAAGGTGCCCGATATGGTTAGGGCTCAAAGTGAACCTTGCCTTAAGGTCACCTTGCCTCCCGGCAACACTACGAGCAGGTATGGATTTTGCATTTCACTGATGTTTCATTGGTGTTCCAATGATTGTGGCATCTCAGCAGAAATATTCCGACCAATGCTGGATCAACACAATCTGCCAGCGGCTCACCAGGACGAATAGCTCGTCACGAGTCCCTCACCGCCTCACCAAGTTGCGTATCCGTCGGCACTTCCAGGTACCAGGTTTCCTCTGCACTGAGGAACATGGCGAGTGTCGCGACAGAGCAAAACGGACCGGCCGCGGATAAGCGTCGCCTCCGAGATAATCAAAACGATGCTGATGCGTGCGTGCCGAAACGGTTTGACAAGACGTAAAAGTACTTCAGTGGACGCCGAATGTCCGCCCTTGCAGAGGGGGACAAAGGAGAGTAAGTTGGTTTGAAGGAATGCATGGGGAAAGTCAATATACAGATGCACTATTGGAAGGAGCTAGTGTCCGTTATTTTCAGACATAAATTGAGAAGAATGACATTAGAGCCACTCTAGTCCGATGTTAGCGAGCTGTAAAACCTGCTTCATCTTTACAGTGGTTTCCAGACGGGGCTTTCCAGTCACGCCGAGCTCCAGGATAAAGACGGTTTTCAGCTCCGGAAGCTGAGTGGGCGCTATGTCGGCGATACTCCAGCACGTTGAGAGGATATCTTGATCGAGTTCGAATTCGCTACAAGGCCACGCCCTGTCTGAGCCGCCTAGGAAAGTCTTCGTCAATGCAGAACACCAGTTCACGGAGGTCCGGTAGCGCATCGAAGTTTATCGGGCCCTCGAGCCTGTCCCTCGCGAGGTTGCGCAAAACGAACATCGTGAGGTTTCTGCCGTGTTTCTTGACGAAGGCGGCAAGAGCTGACTCTTCGTTCTTGCCAACCGTAACGGTGATATCGGCCACGCGCAAAGAAGGGAGCTCGATTCGCAGAGACTCTTTCATCATGAAGGAGTCGAAAATGCGGAGAGCGTGCAGGTTCGGCATCTCAGAGATCGTCAAGGGTGTGTAGCAAGGCTGTACAAAATGAGAGGTGAGATCCAACACGTGCAAGTTCAACGCGTAGCCGGTAATGGACATCGCTCCGTTGGACAGTGACGCGAATCTCCAAATGAATGTCCTGAGTCCCTTTGAGTAACGCCGGGCCCCAAGACGAAAGAAATCCGGGTCACCGCAGGGAAGGCCAAGGCGAAGGTGCTTGAACCTTTCGGTGTTTACCACTCGCAGAATTTTGTACGCAATGGGTAATACTTCTTTGCGAACAGCATGGCAAGTGAAGTCCAGTCTCTTCGTATAAAGCCTCACCGAGTCGAAGAAGGACGATGGCGGTTTTTTATAGAATAAAGCGGGACGAAACGGGTATGGGGCGCGGATGTATACGTATTCGTATAAGAGGCTTTTCGTGAGGGCGCTGAATTGTTTCGATACGAGGGAAAGCGCGTGCTTTGTCGCGATGTTTGTGCGATCCAGATCTTCTATGAATTTTACGACCGTCGAGACCGTTAGCCCATTCGATGAACGAAAAGTCGGCGAAGATCTCGAGCAGGACGTCCGGGAGAATGGGGCGTTTGAAACCCTCTTTGGACATCGGAAGAGTTTTCGCTGCGAAAAGGAGTCCTTCTAGTATATGCTGACTGAGGTTAGGAAAACAGCGCGGACTTATGGATGGTGTGTGGGATTTCGCTGGCAGTGAGAGTCATAAGATGAGCGTTACATTACATATATGTGACATGGTCTCACTGACATTCATTCGCACGCATCTTGGTCCTGACCATTCACTGCAACCAATTGGAAATTTGCCCTCAAGATGTCTTCATCTCCAGGCCCGGGACCGTCTTCCAACGTAGAGCCATTTCGGAAAAGGCGTCCCGGACGTATTGCGAGCTCCTGTGCAGAATGCCGGAGGTGAGTCATTTGCTGGTCGCATATTACAGAAACTCTTATGTAATATTATTGGTAGGATGAAACTCAAATGCGATCGTAAAGTAAAGCAGTCCGCATCAACACTTTTCCTATTTTTTTTTACTGGGCGTCTGTTTCTTTATTTCAGAAGCCTTGCGAAAACTGTGTCAAACGTGGATGCGCCTCTATTTGTCCCGATGGTGAGTCTACCTATACAAGCGAGAATAAAGATTGCACTCACAAGCAAGGTTATTACTAAGGCGCACAGACACCTATCAAGGGGTCACGGTAAGCCCTTATCCAATAAATTATTTAAATATTCGCTTGTTAATCAGCATTGGCAGCTTGGTCCTTTCAAATACCGAGGAATTAAGCGGAAGGCTTAATACTCTCCGAGAGCGAGCTCATCAATTGGAAAATGCTCTCAAGGAATTTCAGTTAAAAGAGAAAAGTACTGTGAACTCCTACGAAGAAGAACTCAGCGAGGCTAGCGTTTCACACACGGATATAAGTCCAAATTTAGACGCCTGTGGCACTCCGGACGTCGCCCACGATGAGAAGCTAGTCGATTCTTTTGGTGAGTATGAGATTACTTCAGTGATGGCATGCATTTTTTTTTACGAATGTTAAAAGGCGCATTATCAATTGGAGAGCTCGGAGAAACGGATTTCTACGGTCAAACAGCGAGATCAGATGTAAGCCAACCGTAAATCCGACCAGGTTGACTAGGTCTTCCTATTATTAACATTTTTTCAGCTTCTTATACAAGTAAGATGACACGGGATAGTATAGCGCGAACTATCTAATAGTTGGTCACTAAAGGTCTTACATGAAGAGTGCACAGATAAATTTCGATCCCTGCCAAAATTTATCTACGAATGCACCTGGCCAGAGCCTCCTCAAGTAAAAGAGGGACACGAGGAGAAGGCGGTACGCAAACTGATCTTCGACTGCCTCCCTCCGCTAGCAGAAGCCTGCACCATGTGCAGAACGTATCTTGAATATGGAAAATACCTGTATGTAAGTTGTATTACTTTCGAAAGCAACTGATCCCAGTCATGGTCTCGTTTCGTTCATAGTGGCATATTCGTTCCGCGACGACAGATGTTTGAGGATCTGGTTGGCGTAGTATATGACACAGCTTGTGATATCAGCTTGATATGTCCGTACCGTGTCGCACTCCTCTACATGGTCTTCGCATTGGCGATATTATGGGACCCTTCCAAGCCATTATATAGTCTCGTCGCAACGCGCTATTATCGCCTGGCACGCGCATCTCTCGCTTTGCTGAAATCGCCTACTACGGAGCCGACAGTCGTTACAGTTCAGGTTATCGTAAGTACACTATTCGCGATCACTTTGGTTTTTAACGAGTCTAATCGTTTTCCTTTTTTTCAAAGAGCGAGATGACACGTTTCCTTTTTTACAGCGACTTTAGTCAGAGCAGCATGCAAGCATGGGTGATGTCAGGACTAGGCTTGAAAATCTCGTGCAGCGTACGTCTGCTTGACCGGTCATCGATTTTTCTACGTTTAACTAAGGTTATTTTCAGATGGGTCTTAGTAAGACCGTAATAATATCTCTATCTACGATTTTATTAATTGTCGCCTTCACACAGATAGGGATAGTTCGACCTGGAACTTGGACGAGCGTCTGTCGGAAAAGAGGCACATGGCTTTTTGGCAATGCTACGTGGTCGAGACGACTTTGGTATGAATCTATCGAATTCTTCCAACTTAATTGTTTAATAATCTTGCCGCGGTGGGAGTAGAGCATGTTTTTAGGCCGGCCTCCTCTTTTAAGGAGGGCCTACATAGACTGCCCGCTGCCCACTTGTCTGGAGGACGATGACGATCCTGAACAGGCTGCCTGTGATTGTTTTCGCTCTTTCGTTTACATTTTCGAACGCTAGTTGAACTGCGTTCATAAATTCAGACTTCAGATGGTTTTTTGAGACGAGCAAACTAACTAACGAAGTTAGCGAAGAAGCATTCAGCGCCAAGCCGTTCGCGTACGACACTATCATTGCTCTCGATCGCAAGTTGCGCATGCTACCCATTCCGCCAGCGCTTAGGCTGAACTGCGCACGTGGTATCGAATGCGAGCTCCTGCAACGTCCAGACGTTGCGAAGATGCGAGGCTGGTATATCTTACATTACACTGATTCTAGTGAGGCTTGATTCTGCATTTTTGCTAGTGAAGGACAAATCATACTCATATTTATGCCCGATGATAACAGTACTGCTGCACCTTCACCGGAGCTTCCTTCTTGAAGCACTCGCAGAATATCCGGCAGATCTGATGAAAAGCAATTATAGCCCATCCATAATGGCGTGTTATCGTAGCGCGTATCGCTTGATTGAAGGACTGGACTGGGCCTACTGTCAAGTGCCTAAGGTCGTGGAAAGACATGGAAACTGGTTCGGTAGCATGGTCTCTTCCATGGTGCGTTGAACTCCCGCTAAGTGCTACAAATTACTTTCTTGTTTACTCAATGGTTGATCTAAGATCGTCATGAGTCTCCTCGTTGCTCGAGCACCTCGCTCAGGTTATGCATCACCGGCTATGGAAAAAATTGAACAAGGCTACTGTCTTCTCGAAAAAGTCGCTGACCGCAATCGAGTGGCCAGCCGAAATCTCGTGAATACCAATTATATTTCTTTTCGTGACACATCCTTACTGCAATTTTCCGCATTTGCAGGGCGCCACAGAGTTACTCCTTAAGAGCGCCAGAGATGCAATATCTGGGAGGCCCGACTCAATAGCTAACGAGCATTGGTCGGAGCTGGAGCGACTTGGAGGGAAGACGCACCTCGCATCTCGGACGAGTCATGATGACGCACAACGGACCTTCAATGAAGAGGGAACCTCAACTAGTCGTTTCGTGAACCTTCTGAGATCCCAGTGTCCTGCAGAAGAAGGCTATGTCGACCATCTGCTCCCGGGGGTGTCTGAACCTTTCCCATTTGAGACCATCATGAATCCAGACCTTGCAAATCTAGGGAATGGTGATTTTATAGCCCACACGCAGAATACTGTAGAGCCATTCGTTACACCGAACGCACTGTCGCAAGAAACACCTATGGATCTTGATGCAAATTGGCAAGAATTTATATCTATGCTTGGGTTCTAATCCTTCTTTCTTGCTTTACTCACTATAAAATTGCCTCTGATATTTACTTTTCAATCAACGTTTTGGACGTCCTATATCCCTTACGGTAATCATAGGTACCAAAGTTTTTTTTTGAACAGTACTATATCACAGTTCCCGACGCAACCCGTGTCCTCCTTATTCAGGTCTCTGAAACAAAAATAAAGGTAAAATTGAGCGCAATAGCCTGTAGATGTAAATATTGCGTTGTGGATCGATCGTACTTGAACATAATAAACACCAGGAAACGGAAAACCAATCAGCACGCTTTGCATTCAGTATACATGCAACCGCGACTACAGGTCTAAATGGCGGGCTCGGAAAGCCGATGAGAAACATAGACCTAGATCACCTCTCCAAGAGCAATACCCCGGACCCTGTCAGCGAATGGATACATGCTCAGGCAACTGACCGGAAGAGAGCTAGGTCATCTCACTGTGGTGAGCTCTTCCTCTTTTCTTCTCGCTCCCGTCAGCTTCCTTATTCATGCTTCCATATCGTACTGGCGGTAACCTGCGCGTATCGTCGATGCTTCAGGTCAGAAAAAGCAAGACGCGGACGGCTACGGCGCAGGAAACAAGAGGAATAATGCCAGGGTAGAGGGTAACGAATGAGAAAGTAAGGAGAAAGAACGAGAATAACGTCGCGTGTCCGACATCAACGGCAGCCCCAACGTCGACGCTGGAGAAGTCGAGTCCGCGCTCGCGGAGCTCATAAATAAAAGAAAGGCAGAATCAAACAAATCAAACGAAAGTGACGAACCAGCGAGCTGTAAGCGCTTAAGCTCTCATTGACATGTCACTTTGATCTGTGCACACCTAACCAGTCAGCTTCGCGTACAGCTTAACGTCTCCGGCTTTTCGACGAAGAAAGCGAGTCTTGACGGCCTTCGGTTTTGTGAATCAAGACGCACCGCTTCCATGACATAGCATATGGCGTTTTCACAGGACTCGGGCCCAAATTCCATCGCTTTCGTCGATCACCTCGCCGTCAAGCTGTCTCGCTTGAAGTCACCCAGACCAGCTCTCATTCCAATCCGGCTTTCAGTCCTACTTGTAGTTTCCAATAGGCAAGTCTTTTCTGACAATATGAGATGCACAACCCGAGGGGGGAGGGAAGAGCGCCGGAGTCGATAGATAGCGCATGGAGGGGGTAAACGTAGACAGACTCCCGGCCAGAGTAAGAATGGAGGGAGACGTGGCAGGAGGGTTTTTGACGGCTTGAACGAATAATACGAGAGAGTCTTGCATAAAGAAGAGGACAGGTAGTGGTGCTTTGGAGGTGGTATGAGCCTGTGAGGTACCTAAAAAGGGCGTCAAAGGACACGAAGCCAGATGATTATCGATTTTAATGTCAGCCTGCCGTGCTACATCGCACGTTACTTAGTTGTTCTTCCTGGGATCTGTATGAATAGAATAACTTGCAAGCACTTTGTCTACGAAAGAAAATGAAGGCAACGATTTGAGCACAGCAAGCTGAATCGGTTCGCCTCAGCATGCTAGGCCCGGGACAGTGTGTCTTGTTCCTGATATTTCTTCTCAGAGACAGAAACAGGATTTGGGGAACGAGAGCGAAAAAAAGAGGGCGAAAAAGAAATTAGAATAAAGAAGACGCCGCGGAACTTGAAAGCAACGACAGTCTAAGCGATGACAGTAATGAAGAGGATGAAGCTGTAGAGGTTATTGCGTTGCGCCAATGACACCTGGCACGTTCGGTTGCGCGCTCAGGCTGATTTTTCCCCTCCTGCTCTCCCGGCCCAGAAAGTACGTTGGAAAACTAACAGAAAGAGGCCTGTGCTGGTAGCGATGAAGAATATTCTCGAGTCTTTCTTCCTCACCTTTTTGCTCGACACTTTCTCATCATCCACATCATTATCCGTGCTTTTTCTTTTGCTGTATACGTTGGAAGACTTCAATGGCAACTCCCCGTCCGTTGGCGCCGCTCTTGGCCTTGGCGAACCGAAGGTCGCGTTCATTTGCTCAATTACTACAAAACAGTCCCGCAATCATACAATTGTTGCTCCCAATTTAGAGCTATGCTTCGTGAGCCTGTTTTCTCCGCCTACTGCGGTTCCTGATGAAATGCCGGACCTGATTTGTTTTTCTTGAGAGTCGAAAGAGCCATGTGAGAGCGCGGAGAGTGGGAAATGATGGAGCGCGCAACTACATTGAGATATACATGCCGAAGGAACAGCAACGGAGAATATCTTGTCGCTGAGGGTAGTTCGGCGATGACAGCTCGGAGAAAGAATGCAAGGGTCTTGCGAGGCTTAGAAGCACGAGAAGGAGGAAAACACACAGGCGAACTATGAATCTGTTCACATTTAGTGTATGAAGGCAGCGACACTAAGGGCAGAGCAACCTACTGCTGAACCCTTGATTTCTTACTCCGAACTCCATTATCAGACAACCGAAATAGTCGAGCTGAGCTTAGAAAGGAGTCTGATAAATATGGAGTCTACAAAACTTTCGTGAGTAAATTGCCGATGGACATGAGAGGATATGTGCGATTCTATGAGTCTAGTACGGAGCTCTGTATCATTGCGTTTTTGTCTTCAATGTTAAACGTCGCCCATCTACTTCTGCGTCTCGAGTTAGCTCGCTCTCGCAACCAGATAAGGATAAAGAAGTCTTACTAGATCGGATCACCTTCTTCTTCTCGCCGCGGAGCTCCTTCAAAAATGGTCCTCCGAAATTGCGCACCGTCCGCGTGGCAAAGAGACCCGCAAGGAAGACCGCGCACGCCGCACGCGCTGTTTCAGAGCTGAGCGCTTCGGCGTCTCCCATGAGCGGCGCTTTCTCCCAAAATGGCGCGGCCTGCGCAGCAAACAGCGCGTGTAGGTCGGCCCAGAAAGGTTGCGCGTGTGTGAGAAGCGCGTAAAGCGCGGTGGTGATGGGCGCGCACCACAGGTCAGCAGTTGTCCATCCGTACGCTTGCAGCTCGGCGGGCGTGGTGAGCGCCCAGCCGGTCGGTTGGAGCATGGAGAAGAGATTCACGAAAAAGAAGCCGCCGTTGGCTGTGACCTGGAGGTATCTTGGTCATTTTACTTTGCACGTTGACGAAAAAAGCACATACAAGGGACGCCAAAATTAAGGCCCACGGCGACGACGCGATGGATGGCTGGGAATGTGTCGTAACGATTGGTGGAATGAGCTGGCACAGTAGCACAGCGCGCGTCAGGCCATCGAACAAAGAAAGAGGAAGTTCCGTCTTGAGCGACATGGTAGGCACCCATGGCAGTTGCTCGACGAGCAAAGTGAGAGCAGCGTATAGAGATGGGACGACCGGCGAGAATACGAAGGATGGCGAAACCCCTAACCAGGGGTCTGAGATTCGAAAAACAAATGAGAAATGAGCGATAGATGGTTTTTGAACTCGACGCACTCATGATTGCCTCCCCTCCATACACGACAACAAACGTTGTCGCAATAGACTTAGCATAGCTCGTCTCCTCGACCTGCTTTCCGTCATTGTCCTCACGCAGCGTCTTCTGGTGGTTCTGCAGGCCCATCTCGCGCAACTGCCGCAGCACAACGCACAGACGCAACGCGGCGCCGATATCGAACGTGCTGATCCCAAGACCGAACCATGTGAAGGGCGGGATGGGTTGCAAAAGCTGTCTAAAGACGCCCGCCACGGTCGACAGAAGTATTGTGCTCATCGTTGACGGCTGCGCCAGCAACTCGTGGTAGTCGGCAAGGAGGTAGATGGAGGACGCGCCCACACGTATCAGCGCTCAGCCGGTTTGGGCCGTCTCAGCGGGCTGCGGAAGCAACGCGGACATCTTGACACCAGTCCACAAACATCGGTCCATCCAGCACATCGACAGAAAATCAGCTTGCAAGTTGCATTTCTTAGAATTTGACAAGCTGATTCGAATGAATAGCACCACAAATACTTTGCTGTCCAGAGACTCTGCGGATCAACTAAATAAGTCGACCCTACGATTTTCGCGATTTTGTAGAATATCGGCTTCTGTGACATGTCGACCAGACAAGTATCCAGGACACTATGCGACGCTTAGCTGCTATGGGTTTTCATTTCGTACAACTGGAGTGTGTACACTTGATATCATCCGCCCAGAATCGACAGCAAAACAATACGAAGCGACGATCAATCAATCCTCCAAAGCCAGGACTGTTAGGTGAATACTTATTGGTTAAGTGCTGAGCGTGGACTGGAGGAGAAAGCAGTCAGCCGTAAATGGGCCAAGTGTGTTCATCCACGTCGACAGCCTATCTGACTGGCAAGCTTTTTTTAGGAGACAATATTACAATCCGAATCAATAGTGCTATAAATGCGTACGAAGGCGAAATGCGTATTTTATAATATGTCCGTGAACCATAAGAATATCTCATCTCTTCTGTCAACTTCAACTGTGCTACCGTTCCCACTGCGCATCTCTGTAACTGCCGTGATTCCAAGCGATAGGCGTTGGAGCAATCTCAAAATCGACGCCATCAACCGTGACGATGCGGCTCGAGGATGTCAAGGCTTGTTTGGATGTTTGGTATCGTTTAATGGACTCAGTCTCCGGGGACCGATCAGAACTCGATTTGCGTACTAGGACGTTGCGAGCTGGATGGAGTAGAGGTATTTGACAATCTCACTCCATAACAAGGCGTCAAAATGAGCTTACCTTCGTACTTCATGTGTCTTTCCATCAGACCGAGTAAGTCCCAGTCAAATCGCAAGAATTGAAGGAAGAATGGTTTCTTTCCGGCGTTCAGATATTTGAGACTTCTATAGCAAGCGTCAAAAACTGCCCCATTCGGTTCCGAAGATTTCAACTCACCTCTTGATCTCCGTTGAACTCGAAACACCTCTTCGAATGACGCGGTAGAAGCCATGATACTGATATCGCGCTCCCTTACCATTGGTTTCCCCTTGGATATCGAAGAGGTGACACCCATTGGGATTGTACTGTGCGTGAAGGGCAAGCAGCTCGGAAAGCACCAGCGAGCTCGGGACAATGACACCGTGCGCTCCCGGCCTAAGCAGCGTCGGCCCATGCAAATACTCCGACGGATCAATCGTAAGTATCTCTTGAGCGGTCTGCACACAGGTTATCAAGCTTGGCGGGCAAAATGAGCTCAAACCCTACTTACGCGGAGACTCGTTGCGAAGCCTACTGCACTCTCCGACACACACCGGACAGGTACGCGTACATCCTCCGTGACACCCGTCCGACACGATTGTAAATGGCCAGCATGAAGCAAATTCTTGTCCTGCGGCGACACGGCCTGCTTTCAAAGATGTCGTTGTGTGTGGGACTCGCTATCCGAATCGGACTCAAAGAAGTCACCATCGCACAAAGGACGAGGCAGGCTCTGAGGGGAATCCGAAGACGAAGAAAGAATCGAAACGACTGAACTTCGACGAGCATTTGGAGAGCTCGGTGGTGTCAATATTATCGATGGCGAAGAGGATGCAGCAAAGGCGACGAGCATGACGAATGTACGCCCCGCCCTCTTGCGTCCTTTCTTGGCACTTCTAACAAAGTAGAGGTCATTGCTGATAACTGTGTGGGGTTGAATGTGACAACAAGCGCTGGAAAGACCCAGGGAGCGAATGCCGCGCAGTCACGTCGTGGCTCGCTGTGTGGCGGAGAGAAGGAAAAGCCGGAAGAGAGGATCGGAGAATAGCACGCTCGTATAAATGCTAACATAGTGAGAACACGCATCAATCGACCATGCCTTTCCTGTCTTTGTGAGTCAAGTTCGGTGTACTCACGCCAGAAAAATCACAAAGACAATGATCCTGCCCCAAAGCATCGATGGGCGACAATGGCAGGTTTGTGGGGTTAGCCGGGGTTGAATCGGAATACGCGTGGCACGCAATCGAAAAATCACAATCGTCGTCGTCGTAGATGGGCGGCTCCTGTTGAAGGCTTCGTGCCCATAAATACGTTCGCAGCACTGTTCCCGGCCACCCCGCTTTCGCGTTCGCTGTGGA
>JAJOHG010000153.1:0-60713 GCA_021029095.1 Phellopilus nigrolimitatus
AAAGAGAATCGAAGCGGGGCAGTCGAGTACGCGGTATAATTTACTGCGCAATTTAAAATAGTCGGGTTATGTTCAGCTTGCCTACGACGGGCGCCTATAAAAGTAGTGGGTTTCACCATATCAAGCGAGGGCTAGAATTCGAAGTGCCCACGCTTGACGGCACACCGCGCTGCGCAGCAGCGGAACCAAAACAAGATAACGAAAGCCCCGTTTGCTCCGTGGCAGAGAGTAGCATATGTACAAATGAGAAAAGAGGGAAAATTAAAAAAAAAAAAAAAGAATAGAAACAAATCGCGAAGTAGTCACGACGAAGAATAACGGAAACGCGGAAGAAAATAAGTGATAAAAAAAAAGCGAGCACTCACGTCGAGCCCTCTCTCGTCGAGGTGGTGCGCGTCGTCGTCGGCGTCCATGGGACCTTCGCCCTTGGTGCTTGCGGCCCACTGCACGACCTTGCGCGGTGTCTTCGCGCCGGGCACCATCCCCGAGCGGGGCTCTCCTGTGGACGGCGGTGTCGGCTCGTGCTCTTGTATCTGCGGGGGCGGCGGGTCCGCGCGGAGCCAGTTTGGCCCGACGACGACTGTTCGTCCTCCGTCGACATGGCGAGAGTCGGAGCACTTTTTTTGCTATTTTGGTTTGTTTGGAGGCGTGCGTTCGTTGTGGTGTTGTTTTAGAGGGTCGGAGGGGTCGGAAGGGTAGAAATGGGAGGAAACGGGTCGATGTTAATATACGACCACACGTCTGTGTATGCAGCGAGCACAAAGGGCGTGTCCGATGCAGCTGCAGCTGTGGGCCGAAGAATGAATTTGGGGGGAGGGGGGAGAGAAGTCGAACAGACAGTCGGACGCGGAAACCCGGCTTGTATGTTCAGGAACCTTAAGTCTGTGGAGAGAGTGCGAAAAGTGCGGGAGACGAGGAAGGCGAAGAAGGCCAAGGAAGGCAGGAAGGGCAGGAAGGGCAGGAAGAAGGCAGGAAGAGGAAGAAGCAGGATAGCTTAGGATGGAGGCAGGCCCGGTGGTGCTGGTGCTGGCGATGGCAAGGCTCGTCGGGCACAATGAGACATCGTCGCGCGTTCGGCCGGGCGAGTGTGGGACGGACTGGCCTGCGCGCGCGGGGTGGAACGGGGGCTGGAGCGAGCGAGGTCCCTCACGAGTCAGCGCCTGGGTCTGCCCCAAGTCGAGTCTGACACCAACAAAAAGTGGGCGGAGCTCGGATATGTAAATAATCCCCTCCCACTCGCTAACGCGCCACCCACCGCGGCGCACCCGGCCCGCCGCCGACAACCGTCCGATATGGGCCATCTGCTGGATCTGCTGATCAGCGCGCAGCCCTTATCCGGCAACAGCGTGCTGCCGAGCCGATAACATATCCGCTTACGGGCATTCCGCTACTGGCTCGCGGTGGCTGACGTCCCACCAGAGTGTATGTTCCTGTGGAGTTGCTCGCTCGGCATGATGCCATCCCACTTGCCCCTCCAGGTACATGTACCCCGCCCAGCTCCAACCCTCCAATCCCATTCTCCATAGAAACGCCGTATTTATCACTGCTGCGGGTTCTTGCACATTTGGAGAAAGTGTACGTACGCACATGTACCTGGGCAGCCTTCATTCACGACTTCCATCCTTATCCAGTCATCACCCCGCAAGTCATAACCACCGCCCCGTCGGAGTATGTGAAGGCATTCATAATCATGTATGATGTATGTATATGTATATGTATATTGCCAAAAAGTGTTGTGTCTGTGTAGCTTCAAGCATGTGTGCTATACGTTATACTGCGTACTTAGATTCTTAATAGAGTGCATGCGCAACAAATACACAAAGTGCCAATATTAGTGAGAGAGAGAAAATGAAAGAAAGAAAGAAAAAAAAAAAAAAACAAGAACAAGAAGGAAAGAAAGAGACGGAGGAGACAGAGGAGACAGAAGGAGGCGGATAGAACGCGGGGGCGTGTGAAAGCGTGAATCTGCGGTGGGTGGGTGGTGGGGCGGGGTGGGGCGTGCTGGGCGTGCGTGAGAGAGAGGAAGGAGGTAAATGGTAAAATGGTATGCAATAATCGAGACGCGAAGGAGAAAGAAGGGGCGCAATAACAGAGGCGGGAAGGCGTACACGTAGATATAAATCCATATGACCGGCGCGCGCCGGTCGCATGCATAAATTGATACAACGGAAAAAAAAAAACACAAAAACAGAACAGTCACAACCGCGAGACGAGAGGGGGAAATCAAAACAGGGAACGCGCGCCCACGCGCCCACGCGTGGACACCAAAGATCATGCCAGAGAAGAGCGGCCCTATCAGGCCAATCCAGCGACGCTGCCGGTACGGTAAGGTCGACGCCGGGCGGCGCCGCTGCTGATATTCGTGCTGCGCTGATGTCGACGCCAAGGCATCGCCGAAGGGCAGAGGGGTCCACCGGAGCAGCACCTCCGCGATCGCAGCGCGGTGCTTTCGTCTGTACTTCGTCGCCTTCTCCCCCGCTAGCTTGTTGATCGCATTCAGCAAATCACCGCGCCTCAGTGGTTCTGTAAAATTGTCCGCAGCAGTTAGCAAAAAAATCCAAAGCGATAAGCTCATCATCAATGCTCCCGAAGACGAAAGAAAAAAGATCGGATACGCAGAAGCAGAAGTAAAGAGAAGAAGCAACGCACTCGTAATATGGTCGTCCTGCATGGAGGCAATAATCATTTCCATGAGAAATTGTTTAACGATTAAACTTTACTTCGATAGATAAGAAAAAAACAACGCACCATGCCCGCCTGCAAACACCGTTCCCGATCACCGATCACTGCAAAAAATCGCATCAGTACACCAAAATGTACAAAAAGACCGTGCCAAAAACGTACTGGCATGCGCGGTGAGCGCGATGATGGGCGTCCGGTCGAGCCCCTCATGCAGCTCGAACGCCCGGATCAGCTCCGTCGCCTCCATACCACCCATAAACGGCATCGATACGTCCATCTATCCGCAAAGAAGTATTTTTATCAGATCCGCGGCGCACAGGAACATCCACTACTGGGTGGCACACTCACGAGTACAATGTCGAATGGCCGCCCCTGCGCAACGCGCAGCTTGAAAGAGTCCACAGCGAGGCTTCCGTTCTCCGCGATCTCGACAGTGTGCCCGTACTTCTCGAGGATCTTCACCGCCAGCTTCTGGTTCACGAGGTTGTCCTCCGCAAGAAGGATGTCGAACGTCACGTCGTTCGGAGCCGCAACAGGCGAAACCGTGTTGCTCTCCAGCGCGCTGATCAGAGCCGAGGACAGGTCCTGCGCGGTCGCCGGCGTCGTCACTTGCGACGAGATGCTATTGTCTAAGCACCATTTCACTGTGTATTCGTAAATAAAAGTAACGAAGCAGCAAAGATGGCGACGCACGATTCAACCTGTGTATCGACTGTAAGAGGGGAGGCAAACGGCATTTTTAAACATGAGCACGCACGCATGAGGATGAGCACGCACCGGCGCGAGCAGGACGATCGGTATATATCGCAAGTGCTCGTACTCTCGGATTTGCTCCGTCTGTCCACAGAAAAGCGCATCAATACCCGAACAATCTCCAAACATAGGCATGAGAATGAAAGAAGAAAAGCGCACCACATTGAGCGAGTCGACGAGGATGGTGTCGATGTGCGGACAACGCTCCTTGTCCGCAACCTGCATGATGTCCTTGACGGTGAACGGCTTGAGCCCGAGCTCGATGATGCGGTCTACGACGGCTGTGCGGTCCTCGAGCGTGTCCACGAACAGGAATCGTCCGCTTCGAGAACGGCTGCATCTCTTCGCGAGCACACTCTCGATCGACGATTGCGAGATCTGGCTCGTGATCGTGAAGAAGAACTTGCTGCCCTTCCCGAGCTCGCTCTCGACCCACATGTTGCCACACATCAGTGATACGAGCCGCTTCGAAATCGACAGCCCGAGACCCGTCCCACCGTATTCCTAGAATATAATAAAATAAAAAATCACAAACGTCAATAAGTCAGAGCCAGCGAGAAGAAAGCCAGGGCGCAAACTGACCCTGGTCGTCGACCCGTCTGCTGGCAGAACGTGTCGAAGATCAGGTGAGCTTTATCCTTCGCGATGCCGATGCCCGTGTCCCCAACGCAGAACTCGAGCTTCACCGTCGAGTCCTCGATCGAGACGAGGCGGCACGCGAGCGCAACATGGCCCTTGCGCGTGACCTTGCTCGGCGTGAACTTGATCGCGTTCCCGACGAGGTCGTGATCACCTGGCGCAGGCGCAGCGAGTCGCCGATGAGCTGGTCCGGGATGTCCGGGTCGACGTCGTACGTCAGGTCGAGGTTGTTCTGCGACGCGCGCACGACGAGCGTCTTGAGGATGCCGAACACAGTATGGCGCAACGAGTACGAGACCTGCTCCATCGTCATTCTCCCAGCCTCGACTGCGCCAGATCAACGTCAGTGCATCAACACGGTTTGTTTTTTAGGCAGAGAAAGCTCACTCTTCGAGATATCCAATATGTCGTCGATAATGAGCAGAAGCGACCTGGCCAGACTATGCACCAGCAGCAAGCTCTCGCGCTGACTCCTGTTGAGGTCGCTATCCAGCGTAAGCTCCGTCATGCCAATGATCCCGTTCATCGGTGTCCGGATCTCATGGGACATGTTCGCGAGGAACTCCGACTTGCTCCTGTTCGCAAGCTCGGCCGCCTCACGCGCGGCAGTGTTCTTCTGGATCGACTCGCGCAAGTTATACACCATCTGGTTGATCTGCGTCTTGAGCGAGTCCATCTCGCCCGACGCTTCGACGGTGATAAAGCGTGTGAAGTCGCCGTCCATTGCCGCTGCGCTGATCTGCGCGAAGCCGCGCACCTGCGTCGTCAAATTGCCAGCCATCGTGTTTACGGCCATGCTATTTTTGTCGTCCGTGTAGTTAGTTTAGTTAATTCGCCGTGCCATGCCAATCGCGACGATCAGGAGACGATCCCGGCACCATCAACGGCGCATCAAATCCGCAGACATTGCGCGCAAACAAGTTGATATAAACGCCGGAATCCCAAAAGCAGAAAAAGAAAAAGAAAAAAAGCAAAGATGTGAGTTGCTGTGCGCCTAACCGCCACCGAAAAAAAAGCGACGAACGTGATCTCCTGCCAGGTGCCTTGCACGTTTCCAACTTCCGCTTGCACGCCCAGCTTGCCCTCGGTTCCGACCTCCCGCGCGACCTTGGTAACCTCCGCCGCGAACAGCGCGAGCTGGTCAATCATGCCGTTGATCGTGTTCACGAGGTCGAGTATCTCGCCCTGCACGCTCACGCCCGTGATTTTCTGCTGCAAGTCGCCCTGCGCGACGGCTGTCGTTGCGACCGCGATCGTGCGCACTTGCAGAGTCAACTAAATAAATAAATAAGATTGAGCCATCGCGGTTGAGTTTTAGATCAGGGGAATTTTTTTTTTTTTAATGACAAAAGGAGATAGAATGGCAACGTACGTTAGCTGCCATCGCATTCACGTTATCCGTGAGGTCCTTCCACGTGCCGCCGACGTTCGTGACCCGCGCCTGTCCGCCCAACCGACCTTCCGTGCCGACCTCGCGCGCAAGACGCGTGACTTCATCCGCGAAGACGCGCAGCGACTCCGTCATGCCGTTCACGGTCTCCTTCAGGTCGAGGATCTCGCCGCGCACGTCGACGGTGATCTTCTTCGTGAGGTCGCCGCCCGCGACGGCCTTCGTGACCTCCGTGATCGAGCGCACCTGGTCGGTGAGGTTCATCGCCATCAAGTTCACGTTATCTGTCAGGATCTGTTTCAAAGAGAACAACATCCAATTAGCGAACAAAGCCCAACGCATAGTCTTTCATGAACTTTTTGTACCTTCCACATGCCTTGCACGTCTGCTACGACGGCCTGGCCTCCAAGCTTCCCGTCGGTGCCGACTTCGATTGACATTCGGATAACCTCGTTCGCAAGTGTCGAAAGTTGGACAACCATCATGTTGACAGTCTCCTTCAAATCCAGCATCTCGCCCTGCACGTCGACATCGACAAACTTCGACAAGTTCCCGTGCGCAACGGCCTTCGTCACCTCCGAGATCGAGCGCACCTGGTTTGTGAGGTTGCTGGCCATTTTCTGCGCGTATTCATCAGTAAGCATTTAATGTCTTCTCATGCGCTTTGGCAGTTAATTGGATTGAAATGAAGTTAGATACGCACGTTCACGTTCCTTGTCAAATCTGCCCACGTCCCCTGCACGCCCTCGACGCGCGCCTGGCCACCGAGGATGCCCTGGGTGCCGACTTCAGAGCGCGACACGCGTGACCTCGCTCGCGAACGTGCTAAGCTGGTCCACCATGGAATTCACCGTCTCCTTCAGCGTCGCCATCTCGCCCTCGACCTGGATCTCGACCTTCTGTGTCAAATCGCCCTTCGCGACACCGGTCGTCACCACCGCGATCGACCGCACCTGATTCGTCAAGTTGGAGCACATGCGATTAACCTGCCATTTTTTATTTTCAATAATCGATCGCAGTGTTATCAGTTTGTGAAAAGAAAGAACCGGGAGAAGCGAAAGTGGACGCACATTAACTGTAAGCTGTAACCATACGCCTTCCACATCCGGTACTACCGCCTGTCCTCCGAGTTTACCCTGGCTGCCGACCTCCAACGTTACCCTCGTCACCTCCGCCGCAAGCGCCCTGAGCCGTATAACCATGCCGTTGACCGTGTTTTTCAAATCGAGTATCTCCCCGCGCGCATCAACCTCGATCTGCTTTGAAAGATCGCCGAGCGCGACGGCCTTGGTGACCTGGGCGATAGAGCGTACCTGCGACGTAAGATTTGCGGCAAGATTGTTCACGACTGCGGTGAGCTCCCGCCATGTGCCCTCGACATCTAACACGAGCGCCTGACCACCGAGTTTACTGCACGTATGCGCGGCGATAGGGTTGTGAGTAAGTACAGCTTTATTACGTAGGAAAGAGAGATAGAAAGAGGACGCACCCTTCCGTTCCTACTTCCTGACTGACTCTAGTGACCTCTATGGCAAACTGTCCGAGCTTATCCACCTACGAGCAGATTTAATGTATTTGGAATAAAGTAATTATATGACGAGCTCACCATAGTATTGATGACATTCTTGAGCTGGACCATGACGACACCCTGTACAGGCACAGTGATCTTCTGCGAAAGATCACCGCGAGCGACCGCCTGACAGACCCGCGAGACATCCTGCACTTGTGTCTTTAGCAATTTGAGTTCCTCCACAGCGCTTAACCCGCTCTCAAAGGCGGCAGTAGCAAGCGGCCCAGGCGGCACGACAAGCGGACTGCCCTCGCGCGAGTCTGGTAAGAATTGAGAGAGTGGGAAGCCGTCTGACACTGCGCGACCGCACGTTGGGCAGAGGACATGCTCGGCAGTTGACGTTACGGGCACGCTGCACGACGACGTCGAGTCCGACTCGCGGTCGAAGAACTTCTCCGGCTCGAGCGAGGTCTTGAGCCCCTCGAGCGAGATCGTCATCTTTGCCCGTGCAGCTTTGCCAGCGGACTTGCTCGCGGGCTTGGACGTCGCGCTCGTTGTGGCCTGCGATGGCGGGTACGACTGCGATGGCTGGGAGGGCCCGCTCTCGGCATCGCACATGTCGAAGTCGGTGGAAGTCGAGTCGGGGGAGGACTGGCGGAGGGCGCCGCTCTTGCTGCTGCTGCTGCTCTGGGTGGAGACGGAGACGCTATCGACGGCGGTGGTGACGGAGGTCATGCGGTTGATGATCGGGTGGGGGCCATTGGGCGTGACGCTCGCGGCTTCGTCGGTGTCGATCTCGAGGCTGCGCCGCTTCTTGCTGGAGCCCGCAGCGCGATGCCAGACGTGCCTGTTGAGCCTGATGGCCTCCTCGGCGGAATACATGCGGCGGGCCATGACGGCGAGGGAGTGGAGGATGGTGTCCTTGTACCAGTCCCTGGGCCCATCGTAGCGGGGGACGGGTGTCGTGACGGGCTGTATTTCATAGACGGAAAGGAGGGCGATGAGATGGGAGAGGAAAGCGTCGAACTCTGGGACCTGGACGGCGTCGGTGGACATCGTCGACGGAGCGCTAAGGGAGCGGGAAAGGACTGTTAGGACTGTTAGGAGGAAAACGGCGACGGCGGCGACGACTTGCTCACGACACACCCTGTGTGAACTTTCGGCTCGCTCCGGCTCGGCTTCTTTCTGTTCAGAACAATCCCATCCCGACGGCATTCGGCCCGGCACGCGCGAAGGCAACCCTCTCTTCATTCCATTGTCAGCCACACTCATTCTCTGAACGTACCGCCCGGCTTCAGGTCTGGAAACGCCAGGTCCCGGCCGGTCTTTCGGATAAGCGTTCGCAAGGCTATGCGTGCCTTAGATAAGCCCAGGACAACTTGCGTAAAATATCTTTATGTTTTCCCTTCAACCGTACTTGGAATCTACCGTCGAATAAGTATGCAGCGAGTGCATATGTAGAAAGAGGCCACGCAAGCGTTTGTGGCCCCATGACTCCGGATCCTTTGTCCATCAACGCAATCACAGCACCCGCCCTCGCTGTGCCTACAAGCCGTTCTTTCGCGCCGTAATTGTGCCATTTGGCAGCCCAGACGCCTTTGTGAAGCAGGAGCGTGCCCGCAACGTGTCTGTCCGCCCATTCAGTCGCGCTCTTCTATCTTCCCGCTCGCGAGGAGCTTCACTCCCGGAAAGCATTTTGCATTCGACGTCCGCATTCCGCAGGCGCGCCCTATAGCAGTCAACCATCCTTTTCTCTTCTCCCGTTAATAATCACCGTGAATCACCATAGCCACCTATAGCTTATCTGTCCAGCATACGCGCCGTGTTTCCGGTCTGCAGTTAATTCCGTGAACCATCGAGCCTCATCTATCGTATCGCCCATAGTCAAATAAATACGTCCTCTACAATCGCACGCGAGCTCTCGTATAGCACACAACTGCAGGGGAATCCCCGCTTGTGAGGCTCAGGCATCACTCACATCAACCACAAGCAAAGTCTAGTTCGGGCCAGCTCAGTGCTGGACGCGTCTTACCCGGATAACCCCGCAAGCTATGCAAACTCTATTACAGCCCAAAAGGAGAATGTATATGGAAGACAACCAAACGCCCTCTGGGCATCGCAATGTACATACATGTACGGCACGGTAACGCGCTTGCCCACTCGCCCGGTCCGGAGCCCATCAATATGGAAGCTCACCCACCACAAAATCATCACAAAGCGCCATAGGCCACGCCTGCCTATTCAGGTCTCAAAATACCTTCCGCTGCAGAATCGCGCTCCTCATGCCCTACATACATACACTGCTGGACGCGCCGCGAGCACTCCCTTCTTTAATGTACAGCGCGCGCTCCAAGGCCTGGGCGGCTCAAAAAGCCTGTCCTGTCCAGAACGTTGCAGAAGAAGAAAGGGTGCCCTAGATTCAGATGATAGGCAGATGGATGGCCCGGGGATACATTGATAAAAAGCGACTTACTGTAGTATGAGTATGAATTTCACAGTTTCTGGGATCCGTGGTACTGCAGCCGCCGGATCTACCGTCGACTTCAGTGAGCCTTTTTGCAGTGGTCCTTTTGTGCATATACGCACTTCGCACCAACGCGACATCCCTTTTGCACAACGCACAACGTGCCCGAGTGCTGCAGTCTCGAGCTATTCTTACTGCTCGCTTCATATCCACAGTTTCGTTTCGTGTTTAATTTCGTTCTAAAAAAAAAGCTGTTATCAAGTTCCACCTATGTATCATCTCAGTATTTTCTCTTGTACGTGTATTTGCAAGAGAGTAGAGCATCCAAGGCGACCAGCAGCATCGAAAGCGCTCCTCACAACGCTCTATTGAAAGCCAAGGATTTTCTACATCAGTGACAATTTTGTGGCTGCATGTTCAGAATAATTAATATGAACTCATTCAAGGCTCTGAAGGATCTGACCGCTATTAGACTCGCAATCGGGCCCTTCCTTCCTTTCAAACAGAACATCGATAAAAAGTACTATTTCTAGAGAGTACCCACGCGTCGAGATCACAGCAATCTTTCTGCTCTGCACGGTGCAGATCCCCACAAACCGCAAACTCCGGCGCGTGCGTGAGTCGCGATCGCCTTCTCCTTTCACTACCAAAATCCCAATCAGCCGTACGAAAAAACAGCAAAAAAACGCACACATATGTAGTATATACACCACTATTTGTATTGCAGTGCTACCAGTACCGATATCGGCACGATACACCGATATATCGCAAGAAATTCATAAAGACAAAAAGGCCAGACCAGGTCGCCCAACAAAACTCGGCAGTGCCGAAAGAAAGAACTGGAGACCTAAAATCGAAAACAATCGAGAGTAGAACAAACAAAGGTGTCAGGACGGCTGACAGCCCATAGTTGTGGATGACGCGGAACGGAGCGGAATAGGAGGCGGACTGACTGGGGCAGGGAATAGAAAGGACGAGAAGAGAAAATCATAAAGGAAGAATAGAAATGAGGGTATAACAAGAACGAGCCTGCCAGAGACGCAAATAATGTACATGGTAAGCGTGCTCAGGGCGAATGGGTAGACAAACGATCCATGTAGCATTGATAGGTGGCCAACACAATAACAAGCGAGAATGTGGCCAAACGCGAGTAGAGCTGAATTGTTGCCTAGACCTGTTGCTCGAAGCAATTGTGTAAGGGGATGCGAATTAACAGAAAGTAATCATTCGATAAAAGCACAAGAGGAGAAAGCAAAAAATAGACAAGAGATTATCCAGACCAGAAACAGTTGAGCAGGCCCCTCCTACATCTCAATGGAGGTCTGTCAACCTATAAATAACCAGAACATGCTCGGCGAATACCAGAGGGGGAGGGAAGGAATGGAAGGGGCCTCGCGAAATCAAATATTTTGATCAGGAAGCACCGAAGTATGCATCCTCATCATTGTAGTGCATGTCTGTGCTGGGATGCGCCATGCTCTTCCTAAAAGGGTTGTTTGAACCCTCAGACCCAGTGGGAGTGGTTGCGACTGCCGCGGAGTCCATGCTTCCTCCAGTTGGTGAGTAAAGCGTCCTCATCGTATTGGAACTCGCACTGGGCATCATACCCGTCGAGGCGACCGGCATCGGGAAAGCGATGACGGGATTGGGCGTACCAGGAGGAGATACGATGCTCGCTCCAGTGCGGCGGCGCTCTGCGTATGCACGGAGCATCTCGTCTGGAGACATAGCACCCGTAGGCACGGGCTGCATCTGTATCGCATCTATTATCGGTGACTTCGCAGCGGGCGGCGGCGTAGGCACAGCGATCGGCATTTGAATCGGCGCAGGTTGCTGTTCAACACGTTCGACAAGTTCCGCCTGCGAGCCATTCATTGTGCGCATCATGTTGAGCGCAGGCATCATCTCATCTAGCGAGTGACGAGGGGCGCCGTCATTCTCCATGCGCGCGCGGATATCGTCCACACTGAGGTCCACGGGTCCTTCGCGCTGTGTCGGGCTCATCATCCCGCTTCCAACCTCCTCGCTGTCAGAGCCAGCACTTGCCTCCGCATCGGCAACGTACTCCGATTGACGCAAGGGAAGAGGAACCGGAGGAATATACGCCGAGTGGAATGCACGGGAAGGTACACCGGTACGACGGGAGTCAGCGGACGGACGACCGCGCGAACTGAGATTATCACCAGTCGAGGCACGAGAGAAGTGCGTATCGGCGGCGAAGGACACACGGGAGACACGCGTAGTTCCCGCTGCAGAAGGGATCGGGCCGCGAAGACCAACACCGGTCGTGCGGATCTGTGCCATTTCGGGCGGTGCTGGATTCCCTTCAGATAGCGCTCCCTCGACCGCGATCGTGCTGGAAGGGCGGGGGATACCGACACCAGCAGAACCGGGTCCAGACCAGACAGAACTTCTGTTCGGGCCTGCGAAGCTTGCACGTATAGCAGCCTCCGCACCCTTTGCGCTCAGGCTTCTCCAATCACCAGAGATCACTGACATACGCTTATCCATAGCCTCGCTCCACCTCTTGCGGCGCTTCTCCTCGCGCGTACGCGTAAGCCTGACGTAGATCGCCAACCCGATACCAAGAGCGATGAGTGGGAAGATCACAGCAGCTGCGATCGCGCCCTTAGATAGGCCCCCGCTCTTAGACTCAAGGTTGTCTACCTGTGTGATGTTGGTATCCGACGATGAGGTCGTCCCGATATCAGAAGAGTCCGAATTCGCAGCGGACGCGTTGTAGTTGGCAGTCCAGATCGGACCGGCAGGGAGTGTGGCAAGGAAGGCAGGTGAGCCAGAGTCGACTATGGTAACTTGAAGATCGACAGAAGAGGTCGAGTTCCACCATTTGGGCTTGAGAGTTGTCTACAAATGTCCTCTCGATAAGCTCAAATTCAAACTTAATATTTCCTGAAGCGACGTACGTTGTAGCTCCCCTTCGAAAAGTCTACATTATGGAACATTTGAATCAACGACGAGTCTTTGTAAGGCGCGTAGAGGTAGATGTCAGCCGCGGTGATGTTCAGGCAGCTGCTATCCCAAGCCAACGTGACGGGGTTGCTCGTGTCGACCGTTTGGCCAGACGTCGGTGCCTCGATGAAGCCGCCAGTCGAGCAAGCTAATACCATCCCTTTAATTTGTGCAATATATATTTCAAGGGGAAAACGCACCATCTCGTTTGCTCTTGTTCTTGTGAGCGATCGCTCCCGCATGGCCGACGCGAAACTTGAAGGAGCCCATGGACGCGAACTTTGATGTCTTTTTGGCGGAAACAGTTGGGGAAAACGAATGTAGAAGCCTAGAGTGGCGAGAAAGTGTAAAGGAGGGTGAAGGGGTCGTAAAAGAGTGCGACGGCGGCGGTCGTGATGGCGGGGGACAAGCGAGCAAGCTGGGCGGGTTGGTGGCGTCGTATGTGACATTTGATCTCCGATTGGTCAATAAATTCAACTCCGCTTTCGGACATTCGCATCTTGTCTTCTAAACTGCTTACACTGGGGTCTGTTTGTGACTAAATCCTGTAAAGTCTTGGAGGCTGACTGCGGACCTTCCTGGAATCTCTTGAACGAGATGAAGAACTGAGGATAAAAATCGCTCAATCCCAACTCCTGGTTCGTATTTTCTGTTTTCCGAAAGACGGTTTCTTAATCCGAGGACAGTCTCGGAGATACAGCTGTTTGTGGTTGAAGACATGCTCTTCTTCGGCGTTCAACAAGAACCTAGCAGCAGAGCGTATGTGTGTGCAAGGTCGTTCTAACAAGCCCATGCGATCTCGCTCCGGACATGTAACACACTCGGTTTCGTTTCATTTTGTTGTCCTGCTTCTGTGTTTACGCTCTTCCGAAAGACCTCTTAATCCGAAAACGGTGTATTTATACGGAGCAAAACGCTTTTGTCTCTCGGAGATACTATTTGTGAGTGAGTATAACGAGATGTTTATCGTGATGCTCTTGTGTTTATTGCTTTTCCTGTGTCGACAGACTCTTCCCAGTCTTTCTCATCAAGTACAACGTGTTCATCTGCACCCCAGGAGTCAGTCATAGCAGTTCACCTCTCCCGCTTCTTTCCAACGAGAGTCAGTTCTGATCTTCTCAATCGACAGCAATTTGCAAATTGTAAGGCCAGGTGCACAGCAAGGGGTACGCCGTTGCAGCTAAGGCCTGATGTCACGTTCTAAAGGCCTTGAGGCCTCCACTACGTCAATCTGCGACTTATCTGGTCCGTATGTGTAACACTCGGTGTTCTCTTCAGACTATTTTGGCTCGCAATGATTCAGAGAAGGATGGAATTTGCAACCAGCATGTTTCAAGGTGTGCGATCATCTCGTATTGCTGTTTATCGTGATGCTCTTGTGTTTATTGCTTTCCCTGTGTCGACAGACTCTTCCTAGTCTTTCTCATCAAGTACAACGTGTTCATCTGCACCCCAGGAGTTGGTCACAGCAGTTCACCTCTCCCGCTTCTTTCCATCGTGCCGACGAGGGTCAGTCCTGGTTTTCCCAGGAACCGACAACAATTTGCAAATTGTAAGGCCAAGTGCACAACAAGAGCCGTTCCAGCTAAGGCCCAATGTCACACTTAAAGGCCTCACTCCACTACGTCAATCTGCGACTTATCTGGTCCATATGTGTAAGACTCGGTGTTCTCTTCAGACTAATTTGGCTCGCAATGATTTGGAGAAGGATGGTTTTTGCGACCGGCATGTTTTGAGGTGAGCGATCATCTCGTATTGCTGTTTACCCGTGACCCCGCCGCCACTTATCTGCATGTCAATCTCGTATTGCTTTCAGAAGAGTTGTTGGCTCATTTCACGAGTACAGACCATTTGATAATGTTATTACTGACCTAGTAGAGCATCGCTCCGCTCTTCAATCCTCGACGCCTCCTAATCCAAAATGGACACCGTTTCGTTAAGTATAAATGTCTTGCTTTTCTTCCGTTGTCTCCTCACTGAAATCTAGCACTCGCATCGAGTTCGCCCACCCCGCATTTTCCAGACGCACTTCGTTTGCTCTGTCTACACCTCGCCTTTTACCCTCCCCGGACGCGCGCGTATCAAGGCTCCTCATTGACAGTCGAGAAAAGAAGCATTATTTGCCACCTTTCTTGGCCACTTCGCCAGAGTCATATCCGTGCCCCGCATTTTCCGGACGCAGTTCATTCGCTCTGCCTACGTCTTGCCTTTTTTCCTCCCCAGATACACGTAGAAAGGCTCGTCTCCGCCGACGGTCGATAAAGAAGAATCGTTTGCCACCTTTTTTGGCCTTTCGCCAGAGTCATATTTGTGCCCGTCTGCCTTCCGTTCGCCGTCGTTTCTGACACGCCTGTCCTACACACCGGGTCCCTTCTGCACGACCAGGCGAGTACCTTGCTTTCGATCTAGAGAAGCCTCTAAGACCTCAATTTTATGTGGATGAGACGCTTCCGCCAAAGGATAGGAAATAATGTTGGTGTACGTTTCCTATTGGATCTGTGAAGCACATTGCTCATCCGCATCGTTCACTAGATGTCTGGTATCCAACCCTCTCCATCGAATACTCGTGCTGCGCCCGATGATGAGTTCGAAGAAGCGTCACTATACGTTATAGTGCTTCGCAACTCATTGTCCAGTACTTGTACTCACGGAGCCAGCTTTTACTATCACGGGAGCAACCTTTTGGATCGGAATAGTAAGGGTGTTCTATTCCAAGAGTCATATTATGATGGCCAATGGACGTACCGACATTCTCCTGTGCCCGAATTGTGGAACTATAGCAAAGTCGCTTTCGCATTGCAAATTGCGAAGAACGCCGACCTTGGCGCCATTAAAGACGCCATGGAAACTGCAAAACCGTCGTTTCTTTCGGACATGTCAGTAGATAAATGTAGGGATGCACTCCTGAAAAACGCATTTAACCGTCTCACAATACAAGTCCTGCCGACTGGGGCCAGCAATGTTATATTAGAGGAACTGCATGAACATTTTTTAGATATGCTGGGACAACAGGACAAGGAGAGGAGATTGATTATCCATATTTCTACCTATTGCAGATAGAGTGTAGTGCTAGATCTACCAGAAGTTGTTTCTTATGTTTCAGAAATGTTTACCTCATCTTCTCAGCCATCTATGTAATTGATTAACCACAAGTAGAGCTCACCACAAGTCCTTAAAACCCGTGGTAACCCGTGACCAAACCCGGACTACAGATCCGTATTAGAGGTCTTTCGCAACCAATCTGAGGTGCGATTTTCCCTGCTTGAAAACGAACGTTCCTTGGAATGATGATAAGCGAGTGGCGTGTGAAGTACTGACTAACGTATAGCCGAGGAGATGGCCGCCTCGGCATAACGGCTAGCGGGCTTGTCACGCATCGGGTCCAGCCTACCGTGGGTATCGATCGACGCTGCCTAAAACGGAGAAAACGAGTCTGGTTTTTCCAGTTTTAGCGGAGCCGATCGCTTACATAGCATATTTTATACATCTACAGCATATTTGCCTTTCCTTCATTAAATTATAGCGTAACACTATATTAATTGTGAGCATGAGTAAATGGTGAGAAAAGCCTGCTTGGTTTTTGCAGCTCCTGGAGGACACGACGGCGGCAGCAGTCGCAATGCATAGCAAGGGTTTTTTTTAATGGTAGGTGTTACGTTGTGTTACGCTGTGCCATGCGCTTGAGGCGGCGAATTTTCTATGATTATTAATGCGACCTATTTTAGGTTATGCCGAGATATCAAAGCTCGGCACAGGGTCTGCTAAGCGAGCAGGAATGTTTGATCCAAGCGCAGCTTCGGGTTGATATTTGCCCCTCGGATTGGTTGCGAAAGACCTCTATTCACGGATCACCTGTTGACGGGTGATCCGTGGGAAACGGATTGTCACGGGTCCGGGTCGTCACAGGTTTTCAAGGTGAGCGGGACGACGACGTGATTACGGACATGCCGCACGTCGCAGCTAAACGTCTTCACACAACACTTCGCGACCGCTGCCGCCGTGGCTCCGACACCCTAGTGGCGGTAGCAAACGAGCAGGCCGAGTCCTTTGCGGCAGAAGCACCCCCTAAGCAAGAAGGACCATGTCCGCCTGCGCAAGCAGCGCAACATCGGCGTGTCCGCGCACATCGACTAGGGCAAGACGGCGCTCACCGAGTGCATCCTCTACTACACTGGCTGCATCCGGGACATCCACGAGGTGCGCGGGCGCGACACCGTCGGCGCGAAGATAGACCAGTCCGAGATCTCGTGGGACCTTGTCGCGCTGAACCCGCCCTTTGTGCGTCCCTTACTACCCCCTTTCTCTCCTTTCCCTCCCTCTCTAACTCATCTATAAAGTCTTTGGCCCGATCCTGCACGAAGTCGCCTCACCCGCCGCGCTCAACAGCAGTGTCATGCTCTTCTAAGAGGCGATCCTGACGCAGAAGAAGATGCCGGAGCAGCTCGCAAGTTTCCAGGGCTCGTGGGTCGGCGTGCGCGACAGTTCGCTCGGCCACGTGCGTGCGCTTGAGGTGTCAGCGGCAGGCGGGCAGCGTTTCATCCTGTCCGCCGGCGCGTTCATCTGGCAGGACTGGAGTACGTGTTTTTCCGGTTTAACCATACTCTTACCGTTTACAGTTCGGACTGACGCATTTGGTCTACAGTCGACGTTGCGAACGAGCTCAAGCTCCCAGGAGTTATTGTGCCCGTTGCCAGGCCCTGGGAAGAGCTTCAGATACGATTATTGGTACAACAATGCGAAGGCGAGAACAGTGTTCGAGATTGAGTTCCGCGACAAGAAGAAGACGGCAAAGGACAGCATTGAGAACCTGAAGGGCGCACGGGTGTGGAGATGAGCTAGATGAGCTACTCGCTATGCCGCTTCTGGGCGTCCGACGAGAGCAAGAAATTTGTCGGTGCCGGTGCGTCCTGTTTCATCTGGAACGCTGCTCGAAGTCCACTGCACGCAAGCTCATCAGTAAAACGAATACCAGTAAACTGAGCAGGCATGGACTCACACTCGGTGACCTCGCTGAGGTCCGCCTGTGCGTGCCCAAGGAAGTGCTTGTGCTTCACGCCGGCGTACGCCTTCTTCTTGTACGTGAGCGGCTGGATGCTGCTCTGGTAGTTCGGGCGCGAGCCTTGGCTCACGTACGCCGCCGGCCCGTCGCGCTGGAAGTTCGCGACGGGTACGATCGGCGCGTTGACTGGCAGCTGCTGGTAGTTCGCGCCGAGATGGTGACGGTGGGTGTCCGGGTACGAAAATAGGCGCGTCTGAAGGACGGGGTCCACGGACGGCTCGATGCCGGGCATGAGGTGGCTCGGGCTGAACACGGCCTGCTCGATCTCCGCGAAGTAGTTCTGCGGGTTCTCATTCAGGTCGAGCTTCCCGATGGGCCGCAGCGGGAACTGCGCGTGCGGCCAGACCTTGGTGAGGTCGAGGATGTTGTAGCGGAACGCTTCTGCTTGCGCGACCGTCATGGTCTGCACGTACACCGTCCAGCTCGGGCCCTGGCCAGCCTCGATGTCCTCGAAGAGCGCCTGGAGGCCGTGGTCCGGGTTCGCACCTGCGAGGTGTCCGGCCTGTTCATCCGTGAGCGTCTTGACGCCGTTGTCGGTACGCACATGTATTTGCACGTATTTGAATTCGCCAGACGCGTTGACGAACTTGAACGTGTGGCCCGAGTAGCCGTGCTCGCGGTGATAGCCATCGGGGGTGCCGCGGTCTGAGAACAGGATCATGACTTGGTGGTCTGATTCAGGGTTGAGCTTCATGAGACTTATATAATGTCCTCCGGAGAAACGGCTTAACTACAAGAACTGCTTTAACAGACTCTACCGGGTGCGTCTATGTCTTTTTCTTTCTAAATCTCGTTTCTGCGCTCCGGGTTTTCATTTATTCTTATTGCCACGTACGTGCTGTTTCTTAATCGCGTCTGGTTTATAGATGGTTTGCGACGAAGGCTCCTCCTCTCTCGCTCGCGGAGTCACCCCAGATGTATTCCGTGCAATACCGATGAACGCGTCTCAACTCGCTTCGTGCGTTCTCCCTCAGCAGCGGCTTTCTTTGATACAGATAGTCTAACCGCGGATTACCGCAGGTACTACTTCAAAGCCGAGCTGCTGAAGACGCCGTACTTCAACGACAACATCTACTGCCACTTCACCGCGAGCTTCGCTGCCGGCACCGTCGCGACGACCTTGTGCTCGCCCGCGGACGTCATCAAAGCGCGCAACTTCTCTTTCCCCCTCTACTTCATGCCTGTCGTATTTATCTTTGCACGTCCGTTCAGAGTCGAATCATGAACGCGTCCGGCCCCGGCTCGAATTCCACCTTGCAAGTGATACGAAACTCGCTGAAGAACGAAGGGCCGATTTTCATGTACAAGAGCTGGCTCCTGCGTGCGTAGCTGTCTTCCATTGCTCTGACTACTTCCTCTCACCAAATTCTGTTTGCACGGCGCTTCAGAGATGGACACGTCTGCAGCCAACGACGATCCTCATCTTCCTCACCCTCGAGCAGCTCAAACGTGCCGTTGACTGGACACGCGGCAAGAAGCGCAGCCCGACCGTCGGGCTGCGCTTCTCGCCGCGTGTCCCTCGGGTCCGCGATCAAGAACACGGCGGTGCAGCCGCTGCTCGACGGCGTGTGCGTGTACCTGCATGGTCGCGCACGACGTGACACTGCCGCTCTCCGCACCGCCGGTTGCGCTCGTGCCCGCGGCGGAGGCGCCGCTCGTCGCACTCGCGTTCAAGCTCCAGGAGAGCCGCTTCGACATTGTGAAAATGCAGGCAGGTGCTCACATGTTTTCTTTCATCTTAAACATTACAATAAATGTACATACCTAATGCTGCAAAAACCCGTCGGGACTCGTAACTAACCGTTGACCCGCTTGACCCGCACCCGCGGGTTTCCGAGGACCCGCGGATCCGTGTCCCAACGGATCCAGGTCAAGACGGGTCCGGGTCTAGGATTTTTTGTCACGGGTGACCCGCCAATGGGTCCGGTTCAACCCGCAGGTGGACTCATGGTGAGCCCTAGTCTCCACAACTTAACTCATCTCCCATGTGTCATCCATGTCAATTGATCTTCAATCCTTTGTCTGTGCCTGTGCTCATGCTCGATCCTCAGTCCATGTCCATGCTCGTCCTCAATCCTCAGTCCATCTCCATGCTCAACCATGATCCTGTACCTGCTCTGCAACAATATCAGAAGGTAACCAGTGGTACACTGGTGTGGTGCATTTATGAAATTTCAACACAGCTGTGTGGCTATTATACTCTGGTTTACATTTTAACCATCAACAATCAAATTGTAAGTACTGGCTACCTCAGCTACTGACATATTCATTTCAATGTTGCTACAGATCATACCCTCAACTCTGATTACTAGCTGCCTAAATGTGGTGGAAGTATGGCTAATTTTCCATGGAGAGGAATGGTACTTTTCCCAGTTATATCATCAAAATCAAAATCCTTATACAGAAAGGAAGGGAGAACTGCTGTAGTTTGGTAAGAAGGGTAGGATGAAATGAACCAAAGCTTTACAGTTCCATCAGCTTCTCTGAATGCAAGAATATATGGAACTGTATCAGGTGCAACAGAAAAGCACACTGGCCTGTTCAGTTTGGCTTCTTCTGACAGGGCTCGGAATCTATGTAAAGACTCTTGCATGATTGGTTCCTGATCCAATATGCGAACCATGGTGTGTCCCACTGTACATTATGTCAGAAAATATACAGTTTAATGAAAACTCTAGATATCTCACCTAATGATGGCCAAAGAATAACATGGTCTTCTCCAAAAAAGCATGGGTTCATAGATGCATGACAGCTCAATGGAAGGGTGTTTCTCTCCTGTTCTGATGGGTACGTGGTTTTTCTCAAGTTGAAATGCTTGCTGTCAATGCCAGCTGATGGGTTGGACCAAATCTGAGTCATGAAGTCCCGGGGTTTGCCATCATAAACTGTCCAGGTCTCAATTTTTCTCTGGGATTTGACAGATTAATAATTTGGTTTTAGGAATCTGATGGGAATCCCACACTAACATCTATATGAGAATCATTATAATAATTCACATAACTTCCTGGTATGGCACAACTATAAAGCAGAGCAATCTTGCCTGTCCCTGAAAGGTCAAGTGAGTGAATTCTCCCTTCCAATTTGAAGCTCCTGAATCAAAATAAGTAGAGGATAAACATGAGAAAAATATTTTACAGACTGCAGTACTACTCTTTTCCTCAAATCATAAACTGCACAAAATCTGTTAAGAGTGGCCATGCTAATAGCAAACCTAAACATACCAAAGATCTGATCTGCATAAAATTCTTCTGAGGAGAAAGAATGGCCTTGGGAAATGACTTTGGAGATGCAAAGAAGATGATATGTGTTCTCAATAGAAGCAAAATCTATGACAGCTTTTCCTGATAACTTGTGTGTGGCTGTATGCTGCACATTTACAATTGAGCATTATGTTTTGTCTGTGCATCTTACAAGTATTCACATACCTTTCCATGTACATCCTCATTTGATTTAGGTGAGACTTGATATCCTGAAGGCTTGAAAATGAAATGCTCACAAAAACATCAATTTTATCCCCTGATGCACAGAAAAGATCTTTTTTCATTGAGAAATAATTAGACTTTATTCTCCAGTTAAGCATTGGGCATGTTACTTACCATGTCCATCATGGGCCCATTGAATTGATGTGACATGATTTTTGAATTCTGCAGTTTGCAACAGTGTCTTATGCTTTTGAATTTTTAAAATTTGTTTTAAGAAGAGAAGTTTAGCTTTTCACAAACCCGGACATCCCAAAAGAAAACAGTGTGTGATGCCTTTGTAGCAAGACGTGACACCCAAGGGAAAAAATTTGGCCTCCTTGAATCTTCTTTAAGTATACTCTTAGCAGTCAAGTAATATATTCTGACTTGCCAAGAAATCTGTTCCAGGACAAATTTTGGATGAGGTAGCATGAAAAAAGGCTTGTGTAGTTCTGTGCCCTGAAAATTCACAAAGTCTATGGCTTCATTATGATGAAAGATATCTCAGGACACAGCTCACTGCGACTGTATACACTACACAGGATATGTGATTTCTTTGTATAACCAGACATGACAGCAGGTCAGTAACCAAGCATGCCAGTATGATACATCAAGTCAACATACCTTCCTGTGAATGCAAGGAATGAACCATCAGAATCAAATTGCATGCATCTCATTGATATCCGTGCATTCAACTCCTCATTGATTGGATGAAGGTTTGTACTATCCTCCTATGCCCAAGGATATCACATCAATTCAGTGTTTTCAATCACTTCATGTCAATGAATCACTTACAGTGCAATCTTCATTTATTAGCTCACATGGAATTTCAGATTGCAATTCTGGGTTTGCAGTTGTAGGGCCACTGTAAACAGTCACATGATCTGTATTGGGAGCATGACTGCCTGCACTCTCCACTCTGACTATAGATTGGGGGCTTGTATTTCCCAGTTCCATATCTGTCTGAGGCTTGTGCTCTGCCACTGCACAGATACACTCCACAATATAATTGCAGACTAGGACTATCTTCTTGGAGAGGACAGAATATTGAAGTTTGAATGAGGTCCAGAATTTCAAGGATGGAACACCATAGTGAAGCTTCCACTGCTCAAAAGCAAACCAGCAAGAAAGAGTTAATAAAATCCAAGCATGGCTCATAGTGAAGGCAGTTGTAATGAGTGGTGTAATTAGCCCCTTTGAAGCAAGTTAGATGACATAAAAAACAATAAAATTAAATATATATATATATGACAGTACCTGATCTGCCTCAAATGCAAGTAGGCAAAGTCCAACTGAAAAAGTTGCTGCTGAGACAATGAGGCAGAACATAGGACCTCTCATGAGCCAAGTCACGAGCCAAGAAGGTTTTAGTTTTTTGGGTGGGCACCTGGTGATCCCAATTGAATAAGATACCAGCTTGAGAGAGTAAAGGAAACTCACACAGATGACTGCCTCCAGGTCATCACAAGCAAACTATAGATGGCTGATGCAACACTGAAGGATAGAGAAATAAACCAGAAAATATTTGTGACACTGCTTATGTTGGATTGGGAATTTCCAAAAGAAGTCTGTAAAGTTGTTGCAGTAACACTGGAAAAGAAGGTGGCAACTGTTGTGAGATTCAGATATCTAGAAGTTGTGAAGTCTTGGCTTAAATGTAAAGCAGTCAATTCTGAAGAAAGAAAGAAACCAAGTACAAGTCAGGGATATCCAATGTAAGACATGAAAGTGTTGAAATTGCCTTTCTCTGCTATGCTTGACACCTCTTTAAGATATCTCTCCAGCATGCATGCAACATCCTGGAGTAGAACATCATTGATGTACCCTTCTGTAGGCAGACCAAAAGAGCCTATGTGACCTAAGAATCACATTAACATTCCATCACCAAAAGTCTGCTGCTTTCTGCATACAGTTTTGTGTTCTCAACATTTCTTTGTATCTCTAAGTTGGATAAGTAACCCATACAGATATATGATATCATGGCTGCATTGTCACTTACATGTAGAGTCTTTTGCAGATCCTCATTAGCCTCTGAGAATTCCGAATTGAAAATGCTGAATTCCTCAAGTGAGGCAGCCATCTCTTCAGTACATGACAGCAGTCCTGAGAAGGCATCCACACAGTTTATAGCCTCTGTAGAAAAGGCTTCAGAAAAGGCTCTTCAGGATAACATTAATTTAGACAGTACTTAATTGCTTGCGAACAATTGACAACCTTGCATAAATGATGAGTAAACAAGTAAAATTTTTGATTTACAACATCTTACTTGAGCTTATAGAAGGGGATCTCCATAGTTTCGAGTGCTTTTGCTGTTCTCCCTCCACCTCCGAGAGAATCCAGGTGTGCTCTCATCTGCCTGCTCTAAAATGAGAATATTCAGCATGTACTTGTTTTGCGTCTATGTCGTGCTAACAAGCTGTTTATAATCATCACAGAGCCTTTCAAAGAGGTAAAGTTTATTTCCTGTTTTAAGGTTTTTCTTTACAAAGTATGGACTGCGTACTTCTTAATTTTCAAAATATTGTCTGGCATGGTATTTTGTATCTGTCCCGGGATCCCGGGCTGCGGTTTATACAACACTTCGGCTTGGCGAAAACCTTTCTTAGACATAGTATTTAATTTATTTAAAAGAAATTACTCACGTCCAATACTTTGACCGGTAGCAGACCCGGGGTGTTCTTGAGAATGATAAAATTAAAGCCGTCAGACTGAGAAGACCGAGCTTACCCGAGGTACTATAAGCCTCATGGGCGTGAACCGATGCTTTAAAGGCTTGAAAAAAATCGATAACACAGCAATCGGGAATGAAAAGGTAGACGCACGCTCATCTTCCTCAAAGATTTTCGTGTCATCGGAGCCCCGCTCGTTCATAACGTCAACGAGGACATTCAGCACACTTCGAAGAAACGCCTTCTGCTCTGAAGTTACGCCCGGCGAGGGCTGCCGGAGTCTCTTCGGTTTTGAAGACGTTCGGCCGGCACCTGTGAATGGTCGCATTTCGCGCTGTCAGTCGGGAAGATTTTATACAAGGGCCCTTACTGACTTCTCTGTCGAACGCTGGATCCTCTCATTGGTAGAGTCGAGCGCCGTCTGGACTCCATTAGCCAGCTAGATGCGGGTTGTAAGTGGACGTTCTGAGCAAGTTGGGATCGATCGATCCATCAACTTCAAATCGGCAGTACTAGCAGATGACATAATCACACGTGTCGTTTTACCCTGTAAACCCATGGGTACAATAACTCAGTAGTATGGCGTCCAGAATCCGGTCTACACAACACCCTTCATAAGAAGTATCCATAGCCCATTCTACAGCTAAAATAACAATATACAGTGGACATCGAGTTTCGAAAATTGCCGACACACGTCCGCCCAGTTTATGCCGCATGCAAGATGCGGAGCGGATCCGACCCACCGGCTTCAAGGCCGCGCAGTACCGCCTGGCGCACCGCACGTAGGTAGTCCTCCAGGCGGCGGCGCCGCGGTACGCCCGTGCGCCCCTCGTCACCGCTGCCGTCCGCGCCTCTGACGTCGTCGTCGAGGAAGTCCTCGAACAGGTGGTAGCGCGAATCCGCGACGGTGTTCGCAAGGTCGAGCGCGTAGGTAAGGTTTCTACATGGCAGAAAAGAAAGGAGTTAGGGATATCGGAAGACAGATACAAAACCAAGTAAGAGGAAGGGGACGTACCTCGGGATCCTGTCTCCCGACCCAACAAGTAGCGCGTGCAGGCGGATGACAAGCTCCGGGATGTAGATTCGCCGAATGCGCACGAGCGTGATGTGCCGCTGGTCACCTGGTATTTCATCATAGTTCATAAAAGCCAAACAGAATAGACAATACGAGATATAACGGACGGGTTTTAGTCCTCGTTGCCTCCTCTTCGTTGACGAGCCATTCCGTCGTGAGCAGCTCGACGACCCTCTCGCGAGTCTCGTCCAGTAAGGTCTACCCACACAGTCCAAGTTAGCGGAAGCACTCGCACCCTACGGAAGAAAGAAAGAAAGAAAGCTAGTCGAACGCACTTTGTACCCTGCTAACCAGTTCTCGCGCGCGCCCTTCGTCGTGCAGGCCGATTCGCCGAGCTGAGCTTCCACAAGGCGGTCGAACAGGTCCCAGACAGCGAAGAACTGCAGATAGTGCACGTACTCCGCGCCATGCGTGCGTGCGAACCCATCCGCGATCGGCATCAGCTTGAGCTGCGCGGGAAGTAGTGTCAGGAGCACCTTCGCCGCTTGCACTTTCCCGCAGCCTGTCATTTTAACAAAAAAAATAAATCGCATAAGCTTTTTTCTTGGTATATAACACTTTTTTTAAATCGCGACGCACCGAGGAAGTACCGGAAGATGACGTTCGCCTGCTCGAGCGCGTCCGTGTACGTCTGCTCCATGAACGTCGTCCACTCGATTGAACGGATGAGGAACCACTCCATGTCCGACAGCGGCGCCTCGCGCGTCACCACCGGGGGCAGCGCAACCTTGATGCGCGGGAGGGCCTCGAATGCGCGCTCGATCGTCTTCTCCGCGGTCGCCTGCGCGACGCGCACCATGTCAAGCGAGTGCTTCTCCGCGCGCAGGAGCGCCTCACGCCGCTCCTCGAGGTCCGCGGAAAGGTCGAGGCTTGTGAGGAACATCGCATAGCGTTCGACGGCGTTCTCCCCGAGAGCGCTTGCGTACAGCGCAATGTGCTCGCGCTGGCCGGCTTCCTGGGCGAATAGAAGGAAAGAAGAATAAATAAGTGGATGACAAGGGTGAGTACAGAGCAGGCTGAAGTACCTCGAGTACCTGCAGGTAGACCTCGAGGATAATCTGCGTCGCGTCTGCAGGGACAGGCACATCGATTATCTGCAGAAAAAGGCACAAATGCGCAAAAAATCGTGTCAGGGACGGAAAGCTGTTGGCGTCTATTCTCAGTATACCCTTTTCTCATAAACGAAGAGGCTAGATAAATGGAAACGCACTTGGTCGCTTGGGGATTGAACTCACCCGACTGGAGGCCAGTGGCGAAATCGGAAAGGAGCTTGTCGGTACGATTGAGGATGATATGCAGTTGTGAGGCATGGAACGGGTCATTCGCGGGCGGCCTGGCGGGAAGAAGGATGAGTTACGACCGTTTATAGTGAAGAGAGACTTACCCCTCAGTGACGCCGACGTTTGCAAGCGCCTCGAGCGTGCGAATGACCTCGCGCTCCCACTCCCTTTCTTCCCTTTCCTCCTCCTCCTCCTCCGCCGCTTGACTTACGCCGGGAACGCTCGCGCTCGCGACGATGCGCGCGACGGCATCCGCGCCGCCCTCCCAGAAGCCGCCGCCGCCTCCACCAGCCGCCCCAGCGCGCGCGAGCGCGTCGACCTGTTTGCCCTCACAGATGATGCCGACGTGTGCCCAAAGGTGGTCGTACCACGTGCGGCACGCAGCCTTGAGCACGACAGAGGAGGCAGGCGAGGGCGCGAGGGCGGCGTACAATGCGCGGTCCGGCTCGGAGAGTAGGGGCTATGCGCACGAGTGAGTTGAGTTGGGATGTTAGTGCAGAATGGGAAAAGAAGGATTGGCGTACGTTGAGCGCTGCGCGCGTGCAGGTCTGCTTCCAGAGCTTCCGGCGCTTGTTCCCCGACCAGCCGTCTGCGAAGTCGGAATCGGCGTCCGCATTATCTTCGTCTTCTGACTCGTTCGCTGAATACCGTGTTAGGAAGATGTTCAAGTTATCTAAAAGCGGAGCATCATACCTAAAGCGCGCCATTGGAAAAGCAGGGACCCGCGGATGCTTGCGGCTCGCCATGGCCGGCGTGTTCTCCGGCACAAGTCGATGGCATCTTCCAGTCGACCTGCACGTATGTACCCGTATAGCGCTTGCGCGAGGGCCTTTTCGTAGTTCTATGATAAACAATTTAGTTTGAGAGCTTAAGGTAAGATGAAAACGCGTACCGCATCGTCTGCAGACAACACCTTGCCGCCGTCGTTCCTGTTTCCCGCGTCGGGGTCGAGCTCGCTCACGAGCGTATCTACCTCCTTTTTGTTGCCGGTGCGCTGGGCCTGGAGGAGACGCAAACGCGTAAACTTCCAGTATGATGCGGCGGTTTCGGGCGTGTGAGGCTCAGGAGCGGTGTCGTGAAGCCACTCGCGGACAACAACAAGTTCACTGAGCAGCGGGGAGTGGAGCAGGATGGACTGCGCGAGTGTCGCTGTCGGGGTGTACGGGTTTTGACGGAGCAAGGCCTTGGCGGTGGGCGGGAGGGCGGACTCGGTCTTGCGCGCACTGTGCCGACGTGAGCTGCTCGCACTACAGCAGACCGAGTGATACTTACGACATGAGAGTTTGGAGGAGGTCCCAGGTGTTGCTCTCCAGTCGGAGCATATGAATTTCTTCGCGGGAGCTCTCGAAGAGCATATCAGGCTCCGAGGCCTCCTTGAGTCTTTTCTTGCACATGTTACTGAGACGGGGTGCGAAGCCAGTCTCCGGGTCGAGCACGGCGGACAGGTCATCGCGCTTGTCGTGGCACGTAGCGAGCACGTCCGCAGAGAGTGCGTAGAAGGACGTCGTGTCCATGTGAGCGGTGTCGGTATCGGTGTCGGTGTCGATGTCGGTGTTCGTATTCGTGTTCAGACGCGGCGCGCGTGGTTCGTGACAGCCACCCTCTGAGTCTTACTTCTGTTGCTCTTATATGCACTTTTCAAAGTTGTAACCATTCTCTAAACTCTGTAACAAAAGCCTGAAATATTTTTATTGAGATTTATTGGCAATCCATGGTGAGAACAACCCATCTATCTCTTCCTCACTCATCTGACTCGGTTGTTCAGACCGTTTGTGGAGACTGTGGTGGGACTGTTATCGAGTACGATGCGGCGGCGGGAAATGGCTTCTGCGTCAAATGCGGGACGGTCATTGAGGAAAACACGATCGTTTCCGAGGTCACCTTCGGCGAGGCCTCGAGCGGCGCTGCGATTGTCCAGGGGTCGTTTGTCGGGCAGGGCTCAAGTGAGTAAATTTTTAGTATGTGGTTTAGGCAGTGTCTACATCTATGCAGCCCATGCTCGTATGGGTGGGCCGTTTGGAAACAGGAATTCATCGGAGTCGAGGGAACAGACGATAGAGAACGGTTCGTCCCTTCCCTCAGTAAAAACTCCCTAAAATCCCAACTAAGATAATATCTATAGCGAGCAGAAAGATCCGCAATGTCGCCGCCGTCTTGCGTCTGTCCGAGGTCGTCCAGACCGCGGCGATCCGCATGTATACGCTCGCGCTCGAACACAAGTTCACCAAGGGCCGCAAAAACATGAACGTCGTCGCCGTCTGCCTCTACGTCGCCTGCCGCCAAAAGGAGACGCGCAACTACATGCTCATCGACTTCTCCGACCTCCTGCAGGTCAATGTGTTCGAGCTCGGCCACACGTACCTCCAGCTCGTGCAAACGCTCAATCTGCGCCTCCCGCTCGTCGACCCGTCGCACTACATCTCACGCTTCGCCGCGCTGCTCGAGTTCGGCGACGAGACGCCCAAGGTCGCCGCGGACGCCGTCCGCCTCGTCGCGCGCTTCGACCGCGACTGGATGTCCCGCGGCCGCCGCCCCGCTGGCATCTGCGGCGCCTGCCTCCTCCTCGCCGCCCGCATGAACAACTTCCGCCGCTCCCTGCAGGAGATCGTCCAGGTCGTCAAGATCGCAGACTCAACGCTCAAGAAGCGCCTGGACGAGTTCAAGAAGACTCCGAGCGGCGCGCTCACCCTCGCGGATTTCCGCACTGTATGGCTCGAGGATGAGGTAGACCCACCAGCGTTCACGAAGGGCAAGGAACGTGAAGCGAAGGAGAGGGAGAAGGAGAATGAGGCTGACGATGAAGAGGAGGTGGAGGACGAGTTGCTGGGCGACGAAATCGAGGGTGTCACGAGTGCGAGAAAGAAGAGCAAAAAGAAGAGAAAGAAAAAAGAGAAGAAGCGGAAGCGCATTGAGGATGATGTAGACGATGCAGACACCGCGCCTTTTACTGAGCAGTCAACAAATGACCCGGAAGCGCGCCTGCCTCTCGACCCGCTACTGCTCAACGAGGGCATCCTCGCAGGCACGTCGGACACCTTGCCTCTCTTCTTCCCCGATCCCTCCCTCCAGGCCGGCCCTTCAACACAAGCGCCGCGGAGTCCTACCCTGCGCGCCAGCTCCCCATCCGCAGATATACCCTCGCTTACAAACGAACCTCAAGCGGAGGCCTTTACGCCTTCTTCGCCCCCGTCACCGCTCGACGCGACCGTCGACGCGGCTCTCGCAGAGGAGGTGACCGACTTCCTGCAGAATGACCAGGGGAGCGCGCTCGCCGAGGCGCTCGACGCTGCGGAGCAGCGGCGGCTCTCGCGCTTCGCGATGGACGATGCGTTGCTCGACCTCGACGAGGCGGAGCTCGACGCATTCATCCTTACGGAGGACGAAGTGAAGATGAAAGAGCGCGTTTGGGTGGAGATAAATAAAGACTATTTAGAGACTCTGGCTGGTGAGTGGATTGAACTTCGTCAAGCAAAGTTATATTCGGTCGCTAAGTGGTTATGATCCAGCCAAGGAGGCATTGAAAGACGGCGCAGAGCCGATCAAGAGTCGAAAGGTTCGTACCACTTCCTAACCACTTTTCGTTTCTATGATTTATTTATTCTTCAATCCTAAAAACGAAATTCAAACTTTATTTACTAATTATTTATTCATTTTCCGCAGCGCCGCAAAACGAACGCGAAGCCGCGCGACGCGTCGACACCGAGCGGGAGCACCGCAGCCGAGGCGGTGCGCAACCTCATCAAGAAGAGCACAAAGTACAGCCGGCGGATCAATTACGACGCGCTCAAGAGTCTCTTCGACGGCGATTCTGCGGGCGCGGCGGGCGCGAACGCGCCTCCGCCGGAGGTAGACCTCAGCGACAAGGAGGAGGACATGTACACCATCGACGACAAAAGCGACGGCGAGGGCGTGCGCGCGGTTGTCGAGGAGAGCGGCGGCGGAGTTGGCATGTCGGCGCCTGCGCCGAGGCGTGGCGCTGACAAAGCGGACAAGGTGCGCACGGACGACGAGGATGCGGATGGCGAGGCGGGTGTGGATGGAGAGGAGATCGAGATGAGCGAAAAGGGGGACGAGTATGTGTGGGATGAAGGGTATGAGCAGGAGGTGTAGTGCCAGCGCAGAAGGTGAGAAGTGTCTGAACCGATGTATTTTATTACTTTATGCTTGGACTTTGTTCTGCTGTGGTGTTGTCCTTTTCTAACTTTCATGATCGTGATTCATTATTACTTCTCAAAACATTGTAATGTATTTATACTAGTTGTTTATTACGGTCAGCACATTCACGCAACATATATTGAGCACTTGAATTTATCGAGCTTTGGATTTGAACCCTTCTTTGTCAGAAAATAATCCCCTACTTTGTCAGTGGGATGTGCGAGCGGAAAAGAGCAAGAAACCACAGGAAAGAAAAAATATTACAACAAAAATGGTACATATGCAGCCGAGGGGGTTTATGTAAGATTGTTCGCAAATGCCGTGCTAAATTCATCAGCTGCATTTCGTTCCAGACGTCCGACCACTCTGCAACTTACTCCGCACAGTCGCTTGCAACAACTCCACGGTGGCTTCCGACTAAGGCAAATTACTGCGGGATTTACTCAAAGAGAGCGCTCTTTTTCCCTTTCCTAAGTCTGAACCGTCGCAAAGTCGCAACTTCACTGAACCTAGTATGCTCGATCTGGGATAAAATCACGTCAGAAGCGAAATGAGTTATTCTGATTCCATTTGTACTTGGTACGGTATAGATGATAAAATGGTTAGAGTAGAACCCTTCTCAATATGGGCGTATTTCAGGCAGCAAGCGTTTGTCTTCGAGCCTTGGACAAGAAGCTCGATCTTGTTGAACAGACGCGTCGGCCAAAGGATACGGGTCGGAAGTCGATCACACCTTCGAAGTTGACACATCGGTGGCCGCTCTCGCTGAAGCAAAAGATCGATGATGTTCTATGCGAAGTGGCAAGCCTCCTACCGCCGAACGGGATCTTTTCCTCAAACTGCAGACGCGGACTTTGGACTTGATGATTCGGAGGTGCGGGACGCACTATGGGTCCGCCGCCTTGTGCAAGCGCTCGGCTCGGACGTCACGCTCCTCAATCCAAACCATTCTTCTTCGTCCTCATCAGCCTCGAGTGCGGCAAATGAGAATACTGAAACTCCACCCTCTGATTCTGCAGGACAGCAAAGTTTCACGAACGCCGAAAAACGCACGTTTACCGAGCGTGTTCTTTCTTTGCTTATGGTCGAGACCGACGAAACCTCGCAGCATAGTGGGACGATGGCGAAGCTCATTCACCTCGCTGATGAGGTCGTGCGTGAACACGGGCGGCTCAGTACTTCACAAGCGAGCGGTAACCCTACCATAAATCCCCCGGCCTCCCTGGACTAGCAGACGCTTCGTCGACGCATCTTTAAAGCCCACCTCCACAGGTAGTTCTTGGCTTGCTCGCGTCCAGCCTCGCGCCCACGCTCCAGTCCCGTGGCCGTGCCGCGCATGTCCCAGATGCCACGAGGACAGGGCGCGATCGCAAGCGGCCGAAGAGGAGAAAAGTGGACAACATGTATCTTAGTTGAAGATTTTTGTTTTGTAAAGTTAAGTTAAGTTAGAGTAGTCATGAGAATAGATTAATAATAACATTAATGATAAAGAAGTCAGTACTGGAGAAGAAACAGAATGTTCATGCTAACATGGTCGCCTGACCGTAGTGTGAGGCATTGTTGGACAGCGAACAGGAGACAATGCTAGTTCTCGGAAGGGAGCGTTTGCCACAATGCTTTTCTCAATAGCAGTAGCTCCTCGCAGCGCGGCGCCTTGACGGAACTCGCGAAAGTCTCGTCACCCTAAGGATATAATTACCAGTAAGTTTCTGCAGAAAAATAACAGGTAATGGTATTTTACCGGTTTCTTGTCTTTGCAATTATGTTTTCGAGACTCGTTAAAATCGAGAATGGAGAATCCGCCAGCAACTGTTCGGACAACATTACGCGACTCGAGGTCTCCGTGAAATACGCCCAGAGCGTGCAATTCCTGAGCCAGTTCTAAGACATGCTCCCTAGATACACGGAGAAAATGAGTCTAGGACGCATCAGTGAGACTAGATCACTCACTTTTCCGTCTCATTCAAGTCTCTCCAATTCGTCACAGCATCGCCTTGCAGCTCCAGAATTAGAACAGAAAAACTGTCGTTCTCGAACATTCCAAAGCACTGAGGCGCAACGCGATTTGACAGCTTCCCGGAGCGACTATAAGCGCGTTCCAGAACTTGGTAGATGCCGAACTCATGTCGAAGTCGTTCGCGCCTGCTCTCATCTTTAGTCTTCAGGACCTCGACATATTTGACAGCGAATGTGTTTGGACCCGGGTTGTCTTGAGGATTGTTCTCCTCCAATCGGCCTTCGTAGACCAGCCCTGTTGAGCCACGGCCTAGAGGGCGAGTGAGCCGCAAGCACACAGGTTTGCTGGCATTGTCTGTAAGCGCGATTGTGGACGTAGAATCTAGTTGCTGAAGAGCGGCCCAGTATGGTTCTGCTGTTTCCGGAGGTGCCAAGGTGATTTTTAATGCGCAAGGTACTTCAGAGGAACCTTCTGACCTTGGTCTTGCATCTTCGGCAATTTCATCGAGAATGATGTCTTTTGAGACATCTGGTGAGGGCACAACGAATTTACCTGCAGAAGCCAGGAGGGCGCCAAGAAACGCGCGGAAGGGCCGAGTCTCGTCCTTCATTGAGAGCATAGGTGAATACGTCACGTACGGTCGTTCGTCATCAGGATGAAGACGGAAAATGATCCAGTGGTTATGGGAAGTCAGAAACAGCCATTCCGTGCGCCATGAAGCCATGTGCAAAGCAGCCTGTAAGACAGATTTAACAACCGATCTCATCACGAGCGAGCGAGCGATAAACTGACGTTCAAAAGAACTTTCTCTATCAACTGACGGTCGGGTTCCCAGGTCAAAAGCATCCCGATCGGCGGTAGGAGGCTTGCCGCTTCGCATAGGACATCATCCGCCTTTGCTTCAGCGAGAACGGCCACCGACGTGTCAACTTCGAAGGTGAAATCAACTTCCGACCCGTATCCTTTGGCCGACGTCTGTTCAACAAGATTGAACTTCTTGTCCAAGGCCCGAAGACAAAAGCTTGCTGCCTGAAATACGCCCATATTGAGAAGGGTGCTAGTCTTACCATTTTATCGTCTATACCGTACCAAGTATAAATGGAATCAGAAAAACTCACCCTCGCTTCCGACGTGATTTTATCCCAGATCGGGTCTCTCCCGTATTCATCCAGAAGGGGTTTAAAACGGTTAAGCAGCTTGGCCTCTTCCATAGCACTCAGTCGTGTGTCGTCTAAGATGTCGTCCAGAGTAGAGCAAAGAGCGTCGATCAGACCGTCGTCTCGTACAGCAATCGCAGCTTTCCAGCAAGGATCCAGCCGACTAGACTCGAGAATACTAGGTTCGGTAAAGTTGCGACTTTGCGACGGTCCAGACCTAGGAAAGGGGAAAAAAGCGCTCTCTTTGAGTAAGTCCCGTAGTGATTTGCCTTGGTCGGAAGCCATCGTAAAGTTGTTGCAAATGACTGCGCGGAGTAAGTGGCACTGAGTGGTCGGAAGTAAGTACCGTGCGAACGAACGAAGCTTGCATAAGCTTAGACAATGAGACCCGGATCCGGATTGGAACATGGAAATACCAGGCTTTCACTGGCAAATACAGTATTGCTTCCTGGACTGGGGGTTTCAAAGCAGGATGTTCAAGTGCCTGCGTTATTACAGGTGGGTCCAGAAATCGCCGAGGTATAAACAGCTTGCGTGAAATTGTGACGAGAATTCCTCTTGCTTCTTTGTCAAAGGGACGACCAAATCACCATGCGAAATCAACCACATTCCGCACATTTCGCACAAAATAAAGGAGGCTCGTATGTAATTAAAGTGCTTTAGAATGTCCTCGCAAGTGTTCATGCAAATATAGGAAAGACATTGTAAGAACGAAAAAGCCATGATATTTTTATCCTCAATGAGATCCTCCGCTTCTGAGCGTACTGATAGAATAACTACGAGCGATACTGACGAGAAACCACATATGTTAAAGGCATGTAATCCGTGCCAGCCTCGCCTCCCTCAACAGTGCGTGTATACCGGACACAAACGGGGCGCGACCGCAAGCGGCTGAAGCCTGACCCCCTGCCTTCTCGCAGCCGAACGGCCCGCAACCATGCAGGAAAATAGAAAATTGCGACTCAAAACTGAGCCTTTTCTAGCGCAAATTTGACACTTTGCTAGCAAGAATTGGTATTTAGATGTTAATTAGGTGTCATGCAATTTATTTTATTAAATTTTATTTCAGATGTGTTTTGTTTATTGTGTCCAGAGGGAAGAGATTGAGATACAATATCCTGAAATGAAAAACAGGTCAAACCTGTGGATATGTTTTGGTGGATGACCGCAACCGCAGAATGTGAATTCGAATTGCAGTTGACGGGCTCTATCACTGAAAGCCTGGTAATAGTATTCCCAGGTCATGGTCCATCTAGGCGTATGTAAGCCTTATTCTCACGGTACCGCCGATAGTTCACTCAAGTTACTTCGCACAAACGCTTGTAACAAATTTACGATGGCTTCCGACCAAGGCAAATCACTACGGGACTTACTCAAAGAGAGCGCTTTTTTCCCCTTTCCTAGGTCTGGACCGTCGCAAAGTCGCAACTTTACCGAACCTAGTATTCTCGAGTCTAGTCGGCTGGATCCTTGCTGGAAAGCTGCGATTGCTGTACGAGACGACGGTCTGATCGACGCTCTTTGCTCTACTCTGGACGACATCTTAGACGACACACGACTGAGTGCTATGGAAGAGGCCAAGCTGCTTAACCGTTTTAAACCCCTTCTGGATGAATACGGGAGAGACCCGATCTGGGATAAAATCACGTCGGAAGCGAGGGTGAGTTTTTCTGATTCCATTTATACTTGGTACGGTATAGACGATAAAATGGTAAGACTAGCACCCTTCTCAATATGGGCGTATTTCAGGCAGCAAGCTTTTGTCTTCGGGCCTTGGACAAGAAGTTCAATCTTGTTGAACAGACGTCGGCCAAAGGATACGGGTCGGAAATCGATTTCACCTTCGAAGTTGACACGTCGGTGGCCGTTCTCGCTGAAGCAAAGGCGGATGATGTTCTTTGCGAAGTGGCAAGCCTCCTACCGCCGAACGGGATTCTTTTGACATGGGCACCCGACCGTCAGTTAATAGAGAAAGTTATTCTGAACGTCGGTTTATCGCTCGCTCGTTCGTGATGAAATCGGTTGTTGAATCTGTCTTACAGGCTGCTTTGCACATGGCTTCATGGCGCACGGAATGGCTGTTTCTGACTTCCCATAACCACTGGATCATTTTCCGTCTTCATCCTGATGACGAACGACCGTACGTGACGTATTCACCTATGCTCTCAATGAAGGACGAGACTCGGCCCTTCCGCGCGTTTCTTGGCTCCCTCCTGGCTTCTGCAGGTAAAGTTGTTGTGCCCTCGCCAGAGGTCCCAAAAGACATCATCCTCGATGAAATTACCGAAGATGCAAGACCAAAGTCAGAAAGTTTTCCTCAAGAACTTTGCACGCTAAAAATCACCATGGCACCGCCGGAAATACCAGAACCATACTGGGTTTCTCTACAGCAAGTAGACTCTACGTCCACAATCGCGCATACAGACAATGCCAACAAACCTGTGTGCTTGCGGCTCACTCGCCCTCTAGGCCGTGGCTCAACAGGGCTGGTCTACGAATGCCGATTGGAGGAGAACACTGCTCAAGACAACCCGGGTCCACGCACATTCGCTGTCAAATATGTCGAGGTTCTGAAGACTAAAGATGAGAGCAGGCGTGAACGACTACGACATGAGTTCGGCATCTACCAAGTCCTGGAACGCGCTTATAGTCGCTTCGGGAAGTTGTCAAATCGTGTTGCGCCTCAGTGCTTTGGAATGTTCGAGAACGACAGCTTTTCTGTTCTAATTCTGGAGCTGCAAGGCGATGCCGTGAGGGATTGGAGAGACTTGAATGAGACAGAAAAGTGAGTGATCTAGGTTCATCGATGCGTTCTAGACTCATTTTCTCCGTGTATCTAGGGAGCATGTTTTAGAACTGGCTCAGGAATTGCACGCTCTGGGCGTATTTCACGGAGACCTCGAGTCGCGTAATGTTGTCCGAACAATTGCTGGTGGATTCTCCATCCTCGATTTCAATGAGTCTCGAAAACATAATTGCAAAGAAAAGAAACTGGTAAAATGCTATGACCTGTTACTTTCTGCGTAAACTTACTGGATATTACGTGCTTAGGTTGACAAGACTTCCATGAGTCCCGTCAAGACGCCGCGCTGCGAGGAGTTACTGCTATTGGAAAACGCATTGTGGAAGAAGCCTCCTTTCGAGAAGTAGTATTGATCTCTGTTCGCGGTCCAGCAATGCCTCGCACTACGGTCAGGCGATGCACTGCGATCATGTTAGCATGAACATTATGTTTCTTCTCCAATGCTGACTTCTTTATCATTAGTGTTATTATTAATGTATTCTCGTAACTACTCTAACTTAACTTTACAAAACAAAAATCATTAACTGAGATACATGTTGTCCACTTTTCTCCTCTTCGGCCGCTTGCGATCGCGCCCTGTCCTCGTGGCATCTGGGACATACGGCATGGGCGGGTCCTTGGGACTGGAGCGTGGACGCGAGGCTGGACACGAGCAAGCCGAGAGCTACCTGCGGAGGTGGGCTTTAAGTATGCGTTGATGAAGTTATGAAGCGTCTGCTCGTCTGGGGAGGCCGGGTTATAGCTCGCTTGTGAAATACTGAGATGCCCGTGTTCACGCACGACCTCATCCGCGAGGTGAATGAGCTTCGCTGTCGTCCCGCTATGCTGCGAGGTCTCGACCATAAGCAAAGAAAGAACGCGCTCGGTAAACGTGCGTTTTTCGGCGTTCTGAAAATTTGATGTCCTGCAGAATCAGAGGGTGGAGTTTCAGTATTCGCATTTGCTGCACTCGAGGCTGATGAGGACGAAGAAGACTGGTTTGGATTGAGAAGCACGACGTCCGAGCCGAGCGCCTGCACAAGGCAGCGGAGCCATCGTGCGTCCCGCACCTCCGAATCATCAAGTCCAAAGTCCGCGTCTGCGGCTTGAGGGCTTCTGTGAAGTTGTGCAAGCCGACATTTACATAGTGTGGTCAATGTATTGTTCCTAAATCGCAGCAGATAATTTACTCGTGTATGTTGAGAAGCGAAGTACGAGATGCTTTACAGTCAGATTGTCGTTGACATTTGCTTCGCCGCTTCATATCAACACAGAGCGACCTCGATGTTGAAGACTATTGAAGTCGAAGACAGGTCGAATCTGATAAAAGTGTGCTAAATATGCCCGTCGATGACAATCGCCGGTCCAGGGTTCATTATCGTCTCTGTCGCTCGCGGAATGCAGCGTTCGACCATGTTCTTAGTCTCCAACCATGTCCCTCAGACCGACACCGACTAGCATCGACGCATACCCGACGCCGACGTCGACCGAGCAAACCCAGACCGAGGCCGTTCTCTCCCAGCACCGGCCCGCGCCCGCCCTTCCAAAGCCAACACTCCAGAAGACCGCGCACCTCCAATGGCTCGTGCGCAACTTCAGCCAGGGGTTTCCCCCGCGCTTCATCAGCCAGGACGCGAGCCAGCCATGGCTCATGTTCTGGACGATCCAGGCGTTCCATTTGTTCGGCGCTTCGTTCGACCCGCGGAACAGGCAGAGGTGCGTCGCGACATGCCGCGCCCGGGTTGCTGTCCGTTGAGCAGGATTCAAGATGCATTGACACTATTATGGCGTGTCAACACCCCGAGGGCGGCTTTGGAGGCGGCCCACACCAGTTCCCGCATCTCCTGCCGACGTATGCGGCAGTCAGCGCGCTCGCAGTTGTGGGCCGTCCAGGGCCTGGCGGAGGTTGGGACCAGATCGATCGGTACGTCCACCTTTGCTACTTAACCTATTTTACTCCCAAAACCGACTTTCGACGATCCCCAACGAAAGCGCCAAAATGTATGCGTTCTTCCTCTCCCTCAAGCAGCCCGACGGCTCCTTCCTCGTCGCGCGCGACTCCGAGGTCGACGTGCGCGGGATCTACTGCCTTCTCTGTGCCGCGGCGCTCCTCAACCTCCTTACGCCCACGCTCGTCGCGGGCACCGCGCGCTTCCTCGCCTCGCTGCAAACGTACGAGGGCGGCTTCGCGAGCGCGAGCCACCCGTACTACACCGCGACCGCCCCGGGTCCCGGCGCGCTGCTTGATGCGCCGCGCCCCCCGCTCGGCGAGGCCCACGGCGGGTACACGTTCTGCGCGCTCGCGAGCTGGGTGATGCTCCGCCCCTTCCTGGAGGCGGAGGAGCGCCCGCCGGCGATCGACGTGAACCGCCTGTCTCGCTGGCTCGCGCTCATGCAGGGCTCGGAGGCGGAGCTCAGCGGGTTCAAGGGCCGCACGAACAAGCTCGTCGACGCGTGCTACGCGTGGTGGGTCGGCGGGTGCTTCCCGCTATTAAGGGCCCTCGGAGTCGGCGGATTCCATCCTGTGCCTCCACCTCAGATCCACAGCGACGACGGCGATGATGATGATTCAGAACAATGGTCAGATGTCGACGGTGCAGCTATAATTTATTGAATGCTATTGTTATCTTATTTCTGACTCGATTCCAGACGAGCTCTTCAACCGTCTCGGACTGCAAGAATACATCCTATACGCCGCTCAGCACCCCATGGGTGGTCTGCGCGACAAACCGCCAAAGTAAAAGAAAACTCTCCTTCGCCCGCCTGTGATCTTCGTCTCAACAATGTTTCGGCAGACCCGCAGACGCGTACCACACGCTTTACGCGCTCTCTGGGCTGTCGACTGCGCAGCACCACGTCGCACAGTCGCACGAACTGCGTGACAAATTCCGCAGGGAGTGGAAGCCACAGGAAGAGGGTGTGTTCATATCTCTTTATTTCGGCTCCCGACACAGATTTTCTCAAGCCTTTCCATAGATGAACAGGGCCTCGACGAGATGCACAAGATTGTGTACGCGGAGGCGCGTGCGTGGAGGGAGGAAGAGGGTGGGTCGACGTACGTCGGCGGGGCGGGCGACCGGTTGGTACGTGCTTTCTCTTTTGTCTTACTTGAACAAGTACGCTCACGACGGGCTTGAGCAGAACGCTACGCACCCGGTGTTCAATCTCACGATGACGCACGTCCGGGAGATCTTGATACATTTCTACAAGCAGGCATAGAGCCGGGTGACAGAGGATAGATGTAATGGGCCGGCTCGTGAGATTTCTTTCCTGGCTGTGTAGCAATTGTCTTTGATTTTCTCTTTAGGCACTGTACGTCAAAGGTGTTGAGCTAGATTGTTTTTCATCTTGAAGGCCTTTCTTCCCTGCAATAAGTCAAGCATGCTCCCTTCTCTAGGAACTTCTCATTTGTAACAGCACATCTTTCTGGTGAAATGGATTGTAAATTTGGATTCTCAAGCTTCATTGTCATGATCACTATGGCTTGCGGTTCATTATCTCAACACGGCGAGTCTATACGTACATGTACAAGTAAATTTACGACAACCACGTGTATGTTAAAGCAACCAAAAGATCAATGTGCGTCTGTTTCCGTGTAGATTCGTGTTCAGGATGTTCGGACAATGAGTCGTGCACAGACCATGATCGTGTATATTGCTGTCAGCTACACTATAGAAGCAGCGTCAGTGAGGCACGTCAGAAATTGTTCCAGAAGCTGGGATTTTGTAATATAGATGTATGTGGGAAAAAAACCCCTATCGAATAATCCCCAAGAATTGCAGAGGCACCCCCGAGAAAATAAAGGAAGTCTGAAATCGTATATAAACATGATAGGCATTGAATGAGATAGGCCTTGATTCCGCTAGACTCAGACCCGACAGACGCGGTTCCGCGCCTGTCTGCGCTGATATGACCGATATGGACGAGTACTTAAGACCTCTGAAAACAAAGCTCAGGAACAGAGAAGAAATAAGAAAAAGAAAGGATGATTCAACGGTTTGAAATGGAATAATGGGGAAAGAATGCGAGGATTGGAAGGCATAGCGAAAAGGGAAGGAAGTAAAAAAACTCAAAATAACTAACGTAACAGGACCCTTATTAGGATGATCACAACATCACAGTCTGTGATTGGACGAGATGAGTGCCGATCAATGTTGAAACTCCGACAGACTACTTAATGAGTACGTACACCACACGCCAACAGCCACAATTTGTTCGTGTAAATATTCAACGAACAACCTCGGATACATTGCAATTTTGTATGAAAGCACTTATTTCAGCAGCATGGTATTGAGAATATGCAAGTGGATAAGTTAGAACAAACATTTCCTGTGCCTTGTATCTCAAATTAAAAGTACAGATAGATGAAAGAAAGAAGCGACGCAAACGTCGAATTTACTCGGTGCAGTACCGCGAAACCTTGACGGTGTGGCGGCGCGTCTGCACGAAGGTAGGCGTGAGCTGGAGCGCCGTCAAGTAGAGCTCCTTCTCCACGTCGTCAACGTTCGCGCACGTCACGACGGCGCCGTTCTCCAGCGCACGCAGCGCGTCGAAGAACCACGTCTTGCACGAGAAAGCACCAGGCTGTGCGTTTTGGTGGACCTGCACCCTGTAGAAGTGTGAGTGTAGGAGGTCGCCGACACTCGCGAAGTCTCCGAGCCCGCGGAGGTTGGCGAGTTGCGTGATGAGCACGATCCCCGTGTGCGTAGCACCTGGGTTGTACTGAGGGCGCATCTGGTACTCCCAGCGCCTGGTGCTCGGGTCGTTCTTGCAATGGTAAAGAGTTCCGGTGCTCGTCAGCGTCTGCGAGGTCTGGGCCGCGAGGAAGAAGCCCCAGTGCCAGGTGCAGTTGTCACCCCGATAGAAGAGGATAGCGTATAGGAAACCAGAGTTGAACGCCATAATCTATGAAACTATTCTGCTGGTCAGACTCTCGACCCAGAACAAACGGAACCAGGCACGCACTTACTTTTAGAAAAGCAAAGCTCTGCAGATGGCCTGGAAGAAGTCCGTTGCTTGGATTCCGGAAGCAAACATATCAGACTTTTATATTGAAATACCTGAAGGCAGGGTCGTAAGCGGCCAAAGAGGTACAAAGAGCATCTGGAAAGTAAAGGTGGCCGTCGCTAAGATCCGCCTTGACGTGCGTGTAGCGAGGAAGTCGCATGGTCCGAAGTTTGAAACCACACGTTGGTGTGCTTTGATCCAGCAGCCACAACTCTACATTCTTCTGGAAATCCACTCAGCTTGTGCTTATAGCTTTGGCGTTATCATGAGAGCAATCTGAGCTGTATTATTGTGGCTTTAAAATGGAGAGGGCAATGATTTGCTAGCCGTGGTCTGCCGATAAGCCACTTTTCTGTGACAAAGTATGTAATTCCCGGAAATCGAAATTGGATTAATATTCGGGAAACGTAAAAAAAGTCGAGAGCGATGATTCTTTATCGAGGCAGTAAAGCAAGTACTTCAAAGGGAGATTAAAGCCTCTACTACACCGATCAAACTGTCAGCTGTCGACAGGTCTTAGCTATTAGTGCACGAGAGATTGAAAAGACAACGTCCTGAGCATCCACCCTAAAGCAGTAAGGCGGATGACGTGTCCCGACACTTGACTCCCGCGCGTTCTTCCGAATTCCGAAGTTCCGAAGTCCCTTTGAAGCGCGCAAATTCATTCTTCTTCAAGAAACGCTGATTTTTTAATATCATTTGCTAATGCTGTCGTCAGAGCTACTCGTTAACTGAGCACGAGCTATTGCGGAGCAGTTGGGAGCCTCCAAAGGACTACGTCTCGGTCTCAGCCACAAGCATTTACTTCTGCACAGATAATTGACTGGGCCATCGATTTTTTACGATCCCACGCATCAGTGAGCATCGGTTACGCTCGTTTGACCTGGTGACGGATCCTTCCACTTACGCGTCCATCAGACAAAAGATCAGGGCTTCTTTGTGGCTCGGCCTCGGCATGCCAGCCCACGAGCCACAATCCACGCTTGCATATTCCACATATCCTCGAGGCGTTTCACTTTTGTCCTCCTGCTGACAACACGACAAAGCGGCCGGAAAGCGCTCCCACTTTCAGGGTGTGCTCCACTAAGGTAAGTGGCATGCTGTGCTGTGGGTGCTTTGACTACTAATCGCTTGCAGTATAAAGAGAGGCTCATCGACCCTCCTGGTCAACACACTTCTCCGCTAAGCATCTGTTTCACAGGCTCCTAGAGTTCGTTGTTCTTCCCTTCGACAGGCTGCGTGCGACTGACATCCGATTCGCGAAACAGAACCAGCCTTCCCGCTCATAACCGAATTATAGAAATCCGTCATCATGTCCTCCGACTCCAAACCCGAATTCGAGCCCGGTGTCCTCTACGTTGTCCTCCTCCACCGGGGAGATAATCACTCGTGGCACTGTGCCCTCTTCCTTCCAGGCGCCACCATCAACGTGGCACTCCCCGACGCCGAAATGCCCGAGCAAGAGGCGCCCGAACAAGAGACGCCCGAACAAGAGACATCCGAGCATGAGACGCCCGAGCACGGCGGGCTCATATTCCACTGCACGAACAAGAACGCCGAGGATCGGTGGACGTACGAGGTGACCTCGCCGCGTGCGCTCGGGCTCGCGACGCGCCTCGTGCTCGGCGCGCGGCTCGCGGACCTGTCGCTGTTCGGCGCGCTCGACGACGTCGCGGAGAGCGTCGAGCAGGTGCTGCGCGCGGTGCACGTTCAGCCACACGCGCACCGCACCATGTTCAACTGCCGCACGTGGATGCTCGCAGGCGTCGCGGCGCTGGACGACGTCGGCTTTCTCACATGCGAGGACATCGACGCGCTCGAGCGCGAGCTCATCACCGGCGCGATGTTCGCGGCGCAGAAATACAAGGAAGACGGGAGCCACATGATGATCACCTCCCGGCGCTGCGAGGATGGCTGATGTTATCTTCCGCGCTTTTCCCTTCGCGGGGGACGTTCGTCCCTTCTAGCCACATGGACTCCAGTATACTTTATTTCTAGAACATAAACATCGCACCCAGTGTACAATCCGCAGTTTAAATTGCTTTGACTTTTGCTTTCAATCCCTAATACATGTTCCTCAGCCACAGTCTCGCACGAGTTTAAATCCGTCTTAACTAAGATCTGACTTCTGTTCCTTGTGCTGCATAACCTCCCGAAATGCATAGACGGAAGCTTCCTCTGAGTCAGGAGTTGGAAAACACTTATAAGATAATACATAAAATTTAGAAGGCATAACGCATACCTGATTTCAGGAATTCTAATAGGGATATGCAATATGAGAAATTTCAGTATAAGGAAGCAGAATGCATTTGTCATTTCCGGCGCAATCCGGCGCAACCTTAGAACAACCCCAGCGGGTCCGAATGGCGTTCTCGCACTTCCAAAGTCTAACCAACTCGGGCCTCGAGGGGCCGTGGGCTAGATAAGGAGCTATCACAATCGGTTAACGTCGTCGGTACCGTTTAATTCAGCAAAACAGCGGCCATGTTCACGAGAAGCGCATTGTTTCCACTTAAGAGACTTTCAGAACTGCTTTCCCACTCGCTTTCTACGTCCACTCCTTTCCCCATACCGTACCCTATAGTGTACAACACTAAACGCATAACTACATGTACATGTAGTGTCCTTCCTCCGCACCAATTTGTGTATGTATCGTAGTGCTTAACCTCGTATAATGTACACGTATATGCGAACCCTTCCGCCGAACTCTGTGCATTAGCAGAAGTTCGACTGTACTAGTATTCACAAGAATTACAGAGTAGATAAAGCCAGTCCCATGATAACTTACGAAACGATAAGGGAGAGAAGAAATAGGATGAGAGAAATTTGTGAGTGTGAGAGATAGCGAGATAGCGAGAGAGAAAGAGAAGGAAAGTGAATATTCAACCAAGTTACAATTATACTCGGCTCTAGCTATGGACATCGCCCGCCCTAGTAGTGTTCCTTGTACGCGCCATGGTGCCCCGCCGCCGCGTCCGTGCCCGTGTCGTCCGACGCGCGCACGGACGACGACGACCCGCTCCCCGCGTTTCGCGAGCTGAACGTCGTCAGGCGCACGTCCTCCCCATACTGGTCCACGCCGCGCGGCGCCCCCGACCCGGACACGTAGCGTGGCAGCTCGCCCGCGGGCGCGAAGTTGCGCATCGCCGCGCCGCCGCCGCCGCCGCCGCCGCCTGCGGAGAACGCGGAGGACGACGAGGCGGCGCTGTGCGCGCCCGGCGCACCCGCGCCCTCGACGCCGAAGGCCTGTGCGAAGTTAACTTTGCGCGCGTCGCTGGCGGTGCCCGCCTTCGGCGAGTGCGTGTTCGGCTCCTTGCGGAGGTAGGCGATGAAGAACCTGACTGAGCCTGCGATCTCTGTTACAAAGTCCGCTGCGAAGGAAAAAAAAAAGACAGCAATGTTAATTTCACAAGACCTATTTCGCAAATAATAAAATGCAAACTTACCGTAATTGATGCTGTCCCAGAGCGCACGCCAAATTCTGGTCTTCACGCCGGGCTCCTTGTAGGGCGTTGACGGGTACGCCCACATCATACCTGCTGCGAAGAACACCATCTATTTGCCCACGCACACCGGTCAGCGTCGAAGTGCTTTAGCATAGGGAGAAAAGCCTGACCTCGATGCAGATTGTGAGAGCCGTGAGGCCGTCTGCGATGTTCGTTTCTGTCCAGTATTGAGTTGCTAAGAAAGGAGAAAAGGAGGTAAGAGATACGGCAATTTTATAATTTCGAGACAGAACTAACCATGGATAACACGCCCCTCCAGCACACTGAACTGAGAAAAGAAAAACCGAGTTTAACACAAACCACGCGACAAATCATAGAATAAGAGATAGAGATACCCACCACGAACGATTGGTAGAAAGTGAACATGACGATCAGCTTGATGCACAGGAACTTCGCAAGCGGGCGGCGGCCCTTCAGCTCGTCTTTCGTCAGGCCGTAAAACATCAGCAGGCCGTATAGAGCCACTCTGTATGTGACAAAGCCAGTTAAGTGGACAAGGACAGAAAAGAAAAGGGGAAGCGGCACGCACGAAATGCTAACGCAGTCCACGATCTCGATGTACGCGTACGCAAACGAGAAGTTGAACCCGCCATTCTCACAGAGGATGTTATATTTCTGGCAAATGATCGCAATGACGGACACCACTATAATGTTCGACAACCACGGGTTCGAATATTATGCATGTTAGCGAAGGAAATAAACACGCTAGAGAATTGAAAGGACGCGGGAAGGGAAGGCACTGACAGGGTCGGACGACGACGTATTGCATGACGGACCACTGGTACACACTGTCAGCACGCAGCTCTAACGTATTTATCGCTCGCAGGTATTACCTTCACTGTATACATGAAATACGCCTGTCAGAATCCATAATGAAGTCAGATACATGTCTTTTCCCAAGAACGAAAGGAAAAATCTACCTTCGTAGGGCGGTACCTCCAGCAGCAAAACTACGTTCAAAGCGGGGTCAGGCAAAGGCGTTTTTAGCAGGCTTAAACTGGAACGGGGAAACGCAACTGGAATAGGCAGAGCGCGCTTGTCCTTCCGCTCGAGGGCCTTGCGAGCATCATGTTCGACCGCGGTGGATGCGACGTATTCAATAATCAGGAGTCTATTTCAAAGATTTTTAGAAGGTTGTTCAGAGAACACGACCGAGGGAGAAGCGTACAGAAAGGCAGAGATCGTTATTGCCTGAGACGAACGGTGGGCATTAAGAAATCTCCGTCTGCGGATAATAAAGCACAAGACAAGAGACAGACCTCGTAAACTATGAAACGCAAGGAATAAGCCGAAGTCGTTCAAGCCGACGAGCAGAACCAGTACTCACCGACCTCGATAAGTTCATAGTATGTGTAGCTCCGGAAGAAACGGTAGGAGAAGAAGGAGATAATGGCGTAGACGGGGGGCATGTACAATATTCGTATGCTGGGAGCGCAAGGCCCGCATCATCGTCAGCTCGCGCACCCGGGAGACTCGTGGAAACGGAGAAGCAATAAACGCACATTTGGCGCTGCTCGGCTGCATTGGAGTAATTTCTGGCGCAGAAGGGAGAAGCGGATTCAGCTGCAAGGCACAGGCGTGTTCTGGGATCAGCGAAGAGACGCACCGTGCGTGCGAGAGGACACTTATGGCGGATATTATGAGAGTCTATATTCGCGGAGAAGGGGATGTGGATGAGTAAAGGGTTCTTTCTGTGCAGCACAGCATTGATTCGCGGGAGAAGGCGATGGGATAAGAGAGGAGGGTCAGCGGGGGCCATTGCCCCTGAACGTCAGCTTTTAGGAGAAGCGGGCTGCGGACACGCGGGTCGTACGGAAGCATGCTGCCGAGGGCAGGACTTCGCAGCCGGACGGGGGAACGTCGGTGGACGATACAGCGAGCGGCAGGTTCTCGCTCGTAACGAGGGCGCGCCTGGCTCGACTGAGATGCGCATGGCGACGGCAAGCATCGGATAAGCGCACCAAGCAAAGTGCGCCAGCGGCTCCTGCGAGCCGTTTCTCGAGCGGCCGCGCCGCCACAAGTCCATTGTCTGTTCCCCCGCGCTCCGGCGGGCCCGTGTGTCCCGATCCCCAGGCCATCGTTCCCGCTGCACTGAACGAACGAGCGATTGTGGTAGCGCGTGGCAGAGGCGCCGGAAGGCAAGCTTGTATGAAAGCGACGTCCGGAGCGCTGGCGTAGACTAGACGCCCGGCGAGTTCGATCTGCGTCTAGTGTCTCAAGACGTGCCATCCATAGATACCACATCTTCCCACTCCCAATCCCTCATCCCGTCGATCCCGTCTCCAAGATCCCCCAACAAACAGAAAGAAAAAAGCAAACGCAGGAAGTAAGACCAAGAGCACTCACCAGGGCGGCACACCCGCCAGAGATCGCCCAACCCACCCGGTGCGCGTCCCAATCGATGCCGTCCGAGGACCAGAACGAGGTCTGGTCCGTCGTGAGCGTGTTGTCGGACGGGCACGAACCCATCGTTTAATTTCTGCTTTCGCGGAGTGTTTCGGTCGGTGTGCGACGTAGGCTGGTTCTTATAAATAGCAAATAGTTGTGAGCGTGAGTGTTGAGTACTGAGCGTGTGCGCGGGAGAGACTACTTTGGAGGCCGAAATGGTTATAGGATCGGACTTGTCTCACTCAGTCTGCTCGGGTCCGTTCAAACGGACAAGGCACAGCGGTTGGGTATCGGTATCGTATCTGGAGCAGCAAGCGCAGAAACAAACGCAAAAGTAAAGGGAGAAAAGAAAAGAAAGGAGGATATATAAAACAGCTGAGAAGCAAAGAGGACCGGGGCAGCAAAGTAAGAGTTGAAGGTGTATATATGATATGATATAGTGGGGAAATTGGGGATGCGGACTAGCTAGTACTAGTATTGCACGTCGCTCGGGTTGCAGCGGGGTCGATGCTGTGTGCACTGCAGTGGCATGTTTTCGGGCTTCGGGAGCGCGGACGTGCTCGGCTAATCGTAAGCGGCGGCCTTGGCTATTTACGCAGTACTCCTCCCAACCTTGTTCTTTCAAATCCATGGCGCCCATTATTATCTTCAGAAAAAAAAAACAGATTTGCGAGATGTTAGGTATGCATGCATGTATAAGTTGTACATAAGAATACGAGAGAAACAAACGAAGAACTCGACGTCAGTGTCACTGTTAGGCGGAATCGTTCAAATCCAGAATCTTTCAAATTCAAATCCATTTCATCCCGCAGCACAGGGGCTATGTATCATCTGCAAGGACAAATGGAAATTATGAGAGCGAGGCATACAAAAATAGCGAGACATCTAAATGGTAGATCCGGAGTTGCACATGTATAATGTCGCGAGCGAGAGAAGGAGAAAAGCGAAGTGACGGGTGTCAGCGCGACAGCTTCCTGTCGAGCTCCAGCTTCCCCTCCGCCTCCAGTTTCTCCAGCATGCCCGGCTCCGAGACGTCCACGCCCATCTCCTCCGCTGCAATGCAAGAATAATACAATTTAAAAAAAAGTCAGCGAACAATAGAACAAATAAAACAAATCCCAACTCCTGCCGCAAACAAAGAAACAAAGAAGCAAAAAAGGAAACGCACCCGCAATCTGCTTCACCGGCCCGCGGAACCAGCGGCGTGCGCTGAGGACCCAGAACGAGAGCGCGTACGTGGCGACGATGCCCACGGCGACGACCGCGTAGTTCAGCGTCTGCGCGCCGACGGGGTTCAGCTGCGGCAGCACGAACACGATCGCGATGAGCGCGATCCACGCGACCGCCAGGCCCGCGACGCACTCCGAGGCCGCGCCGAGGTGGAACGGGCCCTTGACGAACTTGCGCCGGTAGACGAGGCGCAGCGCAATTGGGATGGCTATGCATAGGAGGTTAGGAGCAGGTAGGGGCGAAGGGGCGGAGGGGGTGTACCGTAGGAGACGTATAGCCCGATCGTCGCAATGCTCGTTGCGGCGGAGAACGCGACCGTGCTTCCCAGGCTCGGCAGGCCGAGGATGAAGCTTAGCGTGCACGCCAGCCACACTATTCCGTTACATTAAAAAACATGCCGACATTTCAATAAAATAAAACGAGAAGGACACTCACCGGTGCGCACTGGCGACTTACGCCGCGCGCTCACTTTGTGAAAGAACTTGTGCCCTGGCAGCGCGCCGTCCCGCGAGAAGGCGTACATCATGCGCGAGTTCGAGGTTACCGAGAACGTGCTGCACAAAAAAAAATCGTTTTCAGAGTCAAAACGCAGCCGAGGAAAGTAGAAAAGTCGTATAGGAGGGAACCGGACGCACGCACCCGCACATGAACATCGCACCGATGACGATGACCATCAGCACAATCGCGCCCTTCTCGCCGACGGTGTCCAGGAAGATCTGCGCGACAGGTTCGCCCGTCGCCGACCCGACGGTCGCCGTGTAGTCCTGGATGGAGAACAGCAGGCCCAGCACGAGGATCCACCCGAGCACGGCGGACACGCCGATCGCCGTGACGATCCCCAGCGGGCCCGCCATCGCCGCGTTGTGCGTCTCCTCTGTCATCTTTTCCCGGAAGCGAGTCAGCGGGGATAGCACATAAGAAAGAGGAAACGGAGGGCGGCGCGGAACGTACGTGCGCGCTGCCGTCGAACCCCGTGAGGGTGTACTGCGCCATAAGGATGCCGATGACCGCGACGTACCCCTTGCTCGCGCGCTGCGCCCAGCCATCGGCGGTCGAGCCGTCCGGCTGCACGACGCCCGTGCCGTCGATAAATTCGGTGAACACCCACGCGGCGGACTGGTGCGTGGGCGCGGCGGCGAGCACGGCGATGACGATCGCGAGCGTCCCGAGCCCGTGCCACCAGACCGAGACGTTGTTGATGTACTTCAGGATATGCACGCCAAACGTGTTGATCAGGCCTGTATAGAGGGGGAGATCAGACCTCGCCGGAGCGATTTGGATGCTTGATTTCTCTTTCTCTTTCTTTGGCTCACCCTGCGCGATCAGCACGGCCGCGTACACGCCGATATTCGTCCTTGCGGTCGGCTCGAACCCCGTGTTGAACGTAGCAATCGTCGAAATGAAGTTGGCGCAGCCGAAGCTATCGCATTATTTTAGACAACCATTCAGCGCGATCGTGTCTACTAGTATAGTTCCTGGAGATCGTACATACCTGATGCCCGTTGTGACTGCGACCTGGCCAAGGAGGTTGAACCAGCCGGTGATCCACGACGCGAACGCAGCGTGCTGCGGCTCTGACAGCATCGCCGCCCAGAAATACGGCCCACCGCTCGTCGGGTGTGCACTGCAGACCTCTGTTTCATACTTTGAGTAAATATGGGCACGGCGACGAAAAAATGCAATCACTGGCACGCACCGGCCATGGCGAGCCCGACCAGCATTGTGAAGAACGAGACGACGACCCATCCCCAGACCATGACCACGGGTCCTCCGGTCGTCTACAAGCTCCCACTCTGTTCAACGTTATATTGCAGGGAGATGCGGAGCTGCGGAGACTCACGAGACCATAGAGGAAGAGTGAGGCGACGCCTGTGATGACGCTAATAATCGAGAACGAGACGCCAAAATTCTAGTTATTGGATTAACAGTAAATTAGCTTGAAATTCGTGAGGTGTAATCGCAGCAATTCTGGTAGTGATAGATATAAGAGATGCATGACCACTGAACAAGACTTCTCGAGGATCACTCGAGCTGCCTTCCATCGAAAGACCAACATCCCCTCTATTACCAGAAATCGCGCAGACACAAGAAGGATAATCGCACCTGGAGCAAACTCAAATCACGTCTGCGCAATCCCAGTGTAAAATAAAGTATAAGTAAAAGTCCACAACGAATCCGCGGAAAACGCACCTGAGCTCCTGCTTGTACCCCATGCGCGCGAGATCTGCCTCGTCCCCGACGAACGTCGTCCCGCTGAGCTCCTTCTCGTCGGCCATCTTCCCGTCGGCCATCTTCCCGGGCCTCTGTGTGTACAGCTTCTGTGTGTGTGGCTCTTAGCGGCGGTTTTGCAAAGCTAGCGCGGATGGCGGGCGACGGTGAGCAGACTCCACCGGAGGCAAAAGCAGCGCAAGGGAGGATAAGAACCCGGACCGTGTGCGTATTTATTCGCTCATGGCGCTGACCATACATATGCGCGCCCAGATTTGATATGCATAAAGTAACGTGTTGCGGTTTCGAGATAAAGATAAGAGTGCAAGTTCTTCTTCTGCTACGCGCGCGATAAACCTCCTGTTATCTTGGTTGTGGCCATTGCGGAAAACGGCGGAACAACGTCGACACGCGAGCTTGCGCTCAAGGACGGTCGAGTCGAGCAGATAGGCGGATCAGAAGGTCTAGTCGTTGCAGCAGCGTTGCATGATCAAAAAAGGAGATTTTCGCAAGGACATCCTCAGGAGTAGAAAAACATTATACAAGACATTCATCAATTTTTTGTTCATTTACTGTTATACACGCTCTCGACGTACTTCTAGCCTACGAACCCAGTGTGGGCACGATATGCCGAATATGCAGCGGGACCAGCTCCGGCGGCAGACGCGCGATCCGGTCGATCGGCGCGCGCTTCGCGACAGCGATCAGGTTCAGCCGTGTCCGCCGCGCTAGCGCATCCTCCGCCTCGTCGTCCTTCTCTGCACTTGCGCCTGCAGTTGTACTCGTCCCGTCTCCGTCTGCATCTGCGGCCGCACCTGTGCCAGACCCGGAGCCGCCCTGCATGCGCCGGCCGAGCTCCCGCAGCGCCTCCGCGCCCGCGAATAGCGCGTGCTCGATCGCTCCCGACGTATCCTGATAGGCTCCAACGTTCGCACCAGAGGTATGTGCGCCCTGTTCTTGTCCGCCCACGGGAGCCGGCAGCGTGTTGCTGCCGACGGCAGGCGCAGACGCAGAAGACGTAGACGGAGCCTGGTACTCCCTCCCAGCCCACTCATTCTCCGCGACGAACAGCTCGTCCGGCGCGTGCAGCAGTGCCGCGATGTCGATCTGTGCCAATGGGTCCGCGAGATCCTGGAGTTCCCTCATCTTCGCACGCGTCCCGGTCTTGTCCTGCCCTGCGAACGCGAGGTAGCGCGCCAGCCCTCGCGCGTCCGAGGCTGCGTCGGCACCACCGGAGAGCGCGTGCGCCGTGGCACGTAAGACAGCGTGATTGCCTTGTGTGAGCTCGTCGACGATGTGCGTCTCGACCCACTGCGCGAGCGGCATGCCTAAGCATCCAGGAAGAACGGACGCCTCCGTCTCCTGTTTCACTCGGCCGTTGCACTCACCCACGAACTCCGCAAGACTGCGGAAGTACGCAAGTCCATCGACGCCTCCATACACGACGTCACGGATATACTCGTCTGCATCTAACACGCCTTCTGTGTCATCATCCGTAACCGTCGGAGGTGCAGCAGGGGGTTCGCGTTTCTCGATACTTGTTCTGATCTGCTGCAATATCTTCTCATTGCTCCCAAACATTTCCTCAAAGTCGTCGGCCTTCAAGCCGTTCTCCGCCGCGAGCGTGCCCAGGAGTGTGGCGAACGGACCATAGTCCGACGCCTCAACGCGCCGCCGCTTCGCCTGTGGCCCGCTCTGTGCGCCGTCATCCTCCTCTTCCCGCGCACGGGTAGCTCGCGGTGGGTTGCGCAGGATCGTCCAATGGCGCAGCTTCTTGTTCCCGATCTGCGCTGTCGACGTTGGAGGGTTCGCAAAGTTGTGCTTGCCTGCATCTGCAAAGATGGTAGACAGTGCCTTCGGAGGAACGGCTATTGGGCCTTGCGCATTCTGGCTAGACTGATCATCCTGTTTCTCGTCAGAAGTTTGCGAACCTTCCACTGGTGCAGGTGTACCCTCCACTAGCTCTGGGGGGACAGGCTGTGTGCTAATGAGTGGGACGAGGTTTGGGAGAGAGGGAGGATCAGGAACGAGTTGTTGAAGAATCGTGAAAGGATGCTCCACTGTCGTGCAAATAAGTAACCATCACCACTTATCGAGACGTTATGCACACACTTTCAGTATAATCGAGACTACCGTCCGCCGCAAGAGGCGGGCCTTCCTTTTCCCGCTTTAATCTCTCCTTTTTTGTACGGAACTTCTTTCCTGCAGAACAAATCTTAGTATACAAGTTGCTTACACAGGATATTCTCGTACCTCTGAGCTTCAACTCAATCATCAACGCAGCTTCCTCGCTGCAGGGCGGAAACGCTCCAATGCCGTCCTTGAACCCTGGAAGGTGCCCGCCCTCCTCCCAGCTCTCCGTCACTACGGGCGCCTTTTTCGCCCTGGAACTTCTTTTTGCCTTCTCGACGGGCACGCTGCTTATGCCTGGAACGGACGAGACGACGCTCGGGCTTCGCGCGCGGCTCGGTCCACGCCGGCTAGTATTGTCCTCCTGGCTCGTCGCCGCAGTCATTGGCGGTGCAGAAACCTCAGCAATCGAGTCGCCTGTAAGATTTGACGTGGTGGGCACGGGTTCCTCGTCTGCGACTACATCAATCGTCCAGTCTGTCTCGTACTCGATGACTTGCGTAGAGGAACGGGAGATCTGGTCAATGCCCCAGGCTTCGATTTTCGAGGCTTCAGCGTGGTAGAGCGATCCTGGGGGATTAAAAGCCTTGGCATTTGACGTGACCAGACAGAAATCATCCTAAGGCATAATTAGCATGACGCAGAGTGAGAGGACCCAGAGGACGAACTTTGAATTGCGCGAGTGACCGGTACCTCCCCTTCTCCACCTTCTCCGTCATCGTCCCAAAATCCATTGGATGCTTCACCACATCGGAATATCCTGTGACTTTAGATTGGTCCACAGGCTGAAGGAAGAATGTATAGTCGTCTTTTCTGCAATCAGAAGTGAGTATTCGGTTATAAAAAACCAGACTGGACCGCCAACCTTTTAACATTGGCAATAAGCCGTGACAACACTTCTTTGAGAGGCTTCAGCTTGACCGGCCTAGGTACCTTAGCCTTCGGAGGCGGCGGTGGGCGCGCAGGACGAGCGGAAGCCGGACGGGAAGGAGGATGGAGTTCCACCGTCTGCACGCTGACGGGCAGCGGCGGCGACGCTCGCACTGGCGAATCGACCTGCATAGCATCGAGTTCAGCGACATTGACTATGCTCGGTCTTGGGGGCCTGATTTTAATCTTCGGTCTTGATTTCTTGTCATCGCTTGCATCCCGGGTGAGAGCGGGCGAGTCGACAGACGAGCTGGCTACTGAGGTGCTTGAAGTGGCCGCCTTGAGCTTGAGCGATGGGATTGTGAGTGTGATGCGTCTTGTCGGAGCTGCAGGCACTGCCGAAGAGGAAGACGACGCAATCGCCGACTCGTGTGGCCGACGAGAAAGAGATGGCGAGGACATTGCTCGTCGTCGAAGACAGTGTTGAGACGCTTGGTCAACATACATAAACAACATCCGAATCCGGACTTGCCGAGATTTGCCAGGACGCATCGAGCCACACTCCCCTCGAAGTTCATTTGTAAGCATCAGGTCGCGAAGACTTCGGGATTGGACCAAGTCGGCCATAATTTAGAGATCTATCTGCCTTCTTTTGATATTATATCTAACTATTTCATTTACTTACACAATATACATGTACATTACTTTTTTATACCATATCCAGCAACAAGTTTTTCAAAACAGAAGAAAAGACAGTGAGAAGCACACGAAGTTCCTCAAATCGGAATGGACCAGAAGATGGCTTTGGAATTCGTAAACGCTCCTTCCAACAATAATCAAAAATGATGGCTGATGATTTCAACTCTATGCACGCGATTCTTTATACGATCTATTATTGCTACGAAGTCTTGAATCCCTTCGTTTTACGTCCGCCGATGAGCATTTTTAGATTCTCAATAGTCAGGACCAACATCCGAAGGGTGAGCACATGGAAGAAGATTCGCCCGTCTGAGCACTCTTTTCTCATCTTTTCCGGTGTAATTCAATCTCAGAATGATTCACGTGTGTTCCGCGTTTTTCTTTCTCTTGACCAAGCCTTCTTTCATTAGTTTATTTTCTCTCTCTTTCATGTGAGTCGCCGGACTGCAACAAATTATGGTACAACCGTCGAGACGGGGGCTATACGGAAATCTCTCCGTGCTCATACGATTATTGCTTTAAGAGATACACATTTGATTGCCTTTGAACTAAGGTGCTCTTTTCATTAATGAATCACCATGCCCTCAAATCCCTAAATACGGAATTGAAACTTAGTCGCGCGCTCCGTCGCGGTGCCTCGAGAACCAAAAGTATAACGACGGCTTCCGACGCACGATCCATCCACATGCTCTGAAATTAATGCACGCCTAAGCGCTCGTGCGTCGTAAGCACATGAAACATGGTTTTTCGTATACTCATTTTATCAAGAAGCTTTCATTCAACTCATTCCGCTGCGCATCCAGATAAATTGGGCAAGTTGAATCGTCTATTTGCGGTGCAAGGGCATCTTTCATGATTTGGTTTGTTCCCACTTTGTCTGCGATATATCTCTGTTACCTGGCTGGCTGATATCAAGGTGGAATTTGACTCGCTAGGAAGCGCCTCTCTTCTTCTTTTTACGAAATGGATGATTGGGCTACATATCGGCCATAGATGACGAGTTGGACAATGAGAATTATCTGTATTGAGCATATTGGCTATATGGCCAACGAAATCGGACTTACCGATGATTTTGATTTCTCTCCATGACATCAGCACTGATTCTTATAGTATCCTTCAGCACCCGGTTCAGAGAGTCTAGCAGATCAGAGTAAACTGGGAAAGAGGAGAGCTTGCTGTGATTCATGCATCTAAGCTTGTGACAGAGACCTCGGAGGTATTCATACAGTTTTGTCTAGAATTAATTAACACCGTGACAACTTGACCATCGATTGATTCAATTGCTCACCTGCAGCCGCCGGAGGCCAGGGTCATTTATTTGTTTCGAAGTCACGGCACTGTACAAGACGACAAGATCGTCAAGGGCTTCTAATAACGGGTGCACATCATGGTCGCATTCAAATTCAAACTGCAAGATCTTGTGATTATTATTACCACGTGATTAACACGCCTGTTCCTCCAAATATTTACTACTTTTTTTTCTTGCTCATTCTGCTTTTCACGCAGTCCTCACCACTTCACCTCGTTTTTGATTCCGATCGCTGCTGGTGACCTGCAAGTCCCGACATCCGCGGTTAATTATCCATAATGGCGATCGACAATAATTTAGAGTTTGCTGTGGACGCCGGATCTCTGGTTGTTACGACTGTTGCTACTACATTTTTGTTTCATCTGTTGCTAGAACTTGCCGGTCTCGTAACTCCGTAACTTGTTGACGAATGATCGAGCTTAGCCACGGGGGTTTCTCTGTTCGTCTGAATTTCCGTTCCGTGGCGGCTGGTCGACCACGTTTGGTCGCGGGTCGACAAACTCAATCGGCTCGGGAGGATTGACAAAAAAGGACATGGAAAAAATCAAAATCAAAATCAAGCTGAAGCTTTGGTCGCTTTGCAAACCTATAATTCAAAGACTAACCACCACCATACCCAACTGCCTCCGCAGTGATAAGATCGCTAATATTGACGTGTAGGTTTATTTCCATTTACCCGCTCCGTTAGCGCTTTTCGCTCCGGTACAGTGATCGTCACGACAATGAATTCAAGTTCCCGACCATCATTCCCATAGAAGCAGCGACCGGTTCGTGCTGGCCACCTGCCAACCATCCCTGGACAATTTCAAGCTTGAATTCTACGCTGCTTTCTTGTCCCCTTTTCTATTGACAACTCCCATATTCTCAGCCTACCATTGATCTGCTCTGTCATGTCGAAGGCTAACCGGTTTGCGTATATCCTCTATTAGTGGTGCACCTTCGTGCCTCCGCATTTCTGTCGCCATTTTCGAGCCGCTCACCGGGGACACCGAGGATACTGACTCGTCTGTTTCGGCTGGCTACCTCTTGACGACCGAAAGGTCACTTAGCCTGAATTTGAAACACGCCAGAACCGCCTGGTACGCTTCTTTTTGTCCGTCATGTAAGTGGCATAGCAAAGCGCGCTCTCGGACTTGTGTGATAGAACCGTAATTACGCAAATACCGAATCATACTTATATTTCCACAGGTCGCGCTCGAGCTCTGGTCCGGTTCGTGTATATGCCCCTTTCGAGTCTTCATTCGCCAGTTGTTGGCCACTCGGCGAGCTGTCACCTCCACCTCCTCCCCGACGCCCATCTACGTCGCAACGCCGACCGCGCAGCCCGGACCCAACCATTGAATCCCGGCGCCCGAGAAAGCGAATGAGGCCCTCCGAACATGCCTCACGTTCGGGGGAAGGTGCCTTCGAGCGGGGACAGCTTACTGCTCCAGGTCGCGCTGCTAGCCCTAGCCCCTCTCTATCGGCAGGCTCATATTACGATGATGACGAAGAAGCTGAGGAAGAAAGTTATTCAAGAGAAACTGGCCAAAGCTCCCACGCAGAGCTTACTGGCCCCACCTTTGGAGGCGCTAGTACTAGTGCAGGAGCAGCGCCACCACAGAAACCTAAACGCACTCGCCAACTTACAACTCCGCATCAATCAGCCGTTCTACACGCGCTTCTCGCTCAGGTTCGATTTCTGGTCTTGTCAATGCCATGCTTTCTTTCAGGCATCTGAGTACTCGATTTCACGGCTCAGCTAACCTTCGCTTTTATTTATTTAGTCACGCTTTCCGACAACTGCAATGCGCGAGGAAGTCGGTAGACAGATAGGCCTGAGCGCGCGCAAAGTGCAGGTGCGTTGTTTTATACCTCATTCCTGAACCGCTTGTTAAAACGTTGGTTGTCGTATCAGGTGTGGTTCCAAGTAAGTGCTTGAAACCAATGAAATTAAAATTTGCAATGTGGTTGATGTATTTTTTTCCCCTTCTTTACAGAATCAACGTCAGAAAGCGAGAAAGGGGTCCAAAGACGCTGCGGCAGCCGCAACCCCACAAAGGATAGGGCCACCACAATTTGGACCTTACACGAACGTCCCAACCAATCTCCCGCACGCACCGTCCATTCTTCCCAGTCACGGCTTCACCGAAGAATCGCCTAATACCAGACTGAGACCATCGCGCGGACATGCTGGGGAGTCCAGCTCAGGCGTGATATTCCCTGGACCTGCCCCTGGACCGGTTTTACCGCCTTTAATGCCCTCTGGAGCACTGAGGCGACGCGGCTCTGAAGCTGGAACGGAATTGCATCATGTCGCGCATCTACCAGGTTCATTATCGTTTGGCGGGCGTCCTGGAGCGCGCCTTACGGGACCTGGTGTCCCCGGGACGAGCGCGGCCATCGACCCATACGCGTATCGCACGTCCCCACCGCTTCCTCCAGCAGCGTACCCCCGACCGTTATCTCCGGGTCTGTCATTTAACTTTCCGCCGGTGCATACGCCGCCGCTTCCGACTATCATGCATCGCGAGGGTCAGGCGCGCGCGGAGGCAGCGATATATGGCTTGCATCATTACGAGCACGACCTACCGCCCCATTCCGTGCGTCTCCCGCCATTGCAACTCGATCGGGAGCCACGCCGCTCCATCGACATGGATACAGGCAGACGTCTCGACCTTTCTCCGCGGTCAAGCACTCCGCGTGGAGTACGTTCGCATTTTTCGCGCTTCGCAGCTGAGGTGTCTCCCACGTCTGTGTCGCCGCAGACCATTCCTCCGCCTTTCACACTCGAACCTAGCCCTGTATGGGCTTCTTCCTCCGCGATTTCATCTGTACGACCACATTCTTCGCTGGGCGTCCGGTCAGGGTCTGTTTCTTTTCCTGCGCCCCTTGCCGGTGAGTATTTGTCTCGTTGTTTCTCTGCTTTTGATAACAAACGATTCTCTGTAAAAGGCCCGTCAAGTCGAGTCGAAACTCGACGAGCCTCGGAAACTGGCCAGGGCTCATTGTTGGAGCACCGCACATTGCCTATCCCAGCTCGCATGACGCGCTTTGACCCCGTTCGAGATCCCGAAATTACTGCCGAAAGGCAATTCCGAAGATTGCGTTCCCGTTCTCCTGACGAAGGTTGATACGATCAGATGTTGCAGAAGTGATTTGAAGAACCGGTGTACGATAAGTCGCTCGTTTCGAGAGTTCCTTTCCCCTTTATCTCTTCCTCTCATTCAATGTTTTCTTTTAACTAACGCAACTTACAACCTAATTGACGAGACGCTCTCGATGTGCTATTTGAATTTTAGACTCTAGTATCTGCAATTGTGTACCCCGCTATCCAACTCTCCTTCACTAGCCCGAACGTATAATGTTGTTACTCGCCCCTTACTCGTATCGCTCATTAATTCTTATACTCGATTTAGCACATAATAGCCATTGAAAAAATAATGCATGCACTAATTTACACAGGAAAAAATGACTTTGCTCCCTCTAACCACCTCTCCGTCTCTTCACCAAAGTGTTTTTAAGCAGGTCCTCGCGACTCGCTTTCTCCGAACTGGGAATGATTTCCAATCCAGCACTTGCTTCCCCCTGGGCGTCATTAACATCTTTATCGGTTTGATCGCCATACGCTACCTGTTTCTCCACGACCAGCTTCATTTGTAGGCGGGCCCGCGATCGCAATTTGGCATCGGTGTCCACGATTCCGCGATCGTCGTTCTTATTCGGAATTGAATCGCCTTTAATTACGTGCTCAACAAGTGCCGAGGCGGAATGAGAAGAAAAGGTAGAGTTCGTAAAGTTTGATATTGCATTCGCGTTCGAGCCTTCTATCTGTCTGGTTCCGTCAAAGCCAGAAAAACTGCGACCGCTGACCTGGCGTGCTCGTTCTGTCTCTAGGCGATTCAGTAGTCGGGCACGGGAGTCCATGTCTATCCTCGACGTAACCGTTTCGTGCACAATAAGCCCGTCGACTTGATCAGATGCGTCCTCCGTGGATCGAGCAGAAGCAGCAGTGGTGTCTGCAATTGCGGGCGCGTCAAGGGTCAGAGAATCGGCGATTCTCGAAAGAAGCGAAGGGGGTTCGTCTTCGCGCTTTGAATTTCTCCTGAGATCCGCTTGGACGTCCGAGCGAGTTATGGCAGCGGCGATCGGAGGATTTAGCACGGTGCCCCTTACCATACTAGCTTTAGATAAATGGGCTTGGGCGATCGAAAGAGGGTTCCGACTGTTGCGCATACGCAACGGCTTTGACGTCTCCAATGAAATCCCTGAAGATGTACTTCCATAGAAAATGTTGGCTTGTAGCTTTTCGTTATTCACTAAGGATGTAGCATCTTGAGTGTTACTAGCATCATCCCTGTTTCTTGATACCTCCGGAAGGCGCAATGGAGTCAAGGAAGCAGGCATTGTACAAAGGTGACCGTTACCAGTTGTGACCTGCGTTGCTGAGTCGTCCTCCGCCGTCGCAGCTTGTTGCCTGCCTTTGCCCTTCGGATCACGTTGACTTGGTCCTTCTGTAGATAAGCCAATGAGTGGCATGGATGCAGTCGCGTGGGAAGGCGACGCCGCAATCATCGTACGAAGCGTGCTCAGCGGCTCATTGGATTTGTACAGTGAAACGCTCCGGAGGTATTCATTATCTCTACCGGTATCGGAGAGAAGTTGTGAACGATAAGAACCAGTTCTTGTGGCATCGCTGGCATTAGGATTGCCGTAACTCGCTAAATTTGATCCAGACGAGCCATTTTCGTCCAGCGGCAAAGGTTCAGGCTCGCGTAAACGACGCGGAGACTCGCCATTTCTAGGCCGTACGGCTTGATCAGGCTCAAATAAGGCGTCGTGATCCGGAAGCTGGTAATTATCCTTCGTATGTCGTACTGATGAAGAAAGAAGTTATTATAATATTTGGCTATGGCGATTACGACATATTAACCTGGACATTGGCGTCGTAAGCTGCCAGACTCTTGTATGGCGAACGGAGATAGCTGTACACTTCTGTAAACCAGAACCCTGTGATCAGAACGGGACTGGAAACCGTAATAACAATCATAATCTTCCAGCCACAAACATACAAACTACAGATGCTTACCGTGAGCGAAGTGCTCGGCGTTAGGCAACCGTGTCCTTCTGAGTAAGGTATATCGATGTCCAAGAATTCTGCCAGTAGCTTAACTGCGGACTTGAGCGAATATCTCTCGCTTTCTTAGGGACAAGATAAAAGTCGTTAAGAACTGGACAAATAAATGCGTAACTGTAACGCCGAAAACCTCGAATAATAATAATCGTACGATGCTTACTTCGACCTAATTAACCCATACACGGAGCTCGCGGCGAATGAAGACTGTAGCACGGCCGATGAAGTCCTGTGAGGCTGAAAACTGCGC